>JAHREE010153495.1:0-17143 GCA_033628505.1 Tringa tobata | reverse complement strand
CAGTAACTGATCAGGGCCTGCAGGAGAGATGGGGAGGGACTCTTCATGAGGGAATGTAGCAATAGGACAAATAGTAACAGCTTTAAACTGAAAGAGGGGAGATTTACATTAGGTATTAGGAAGAAATTCTTCTGTGAGAGTGGTGAGACATGGGAACAGGTTCCCCAGAGAAGCTGTGGATGCCCCTTCCCTGGAAGTGTTGAAGGCCAAGTTGGATGGGACTTTAAGCAACCTTGTCTAGTGGGAGGCATCTCTGCCCAGGGCAGGGAGATTAGAACTAGATGCTTTTTAAGGTCCCTTCCAACCCAAGCTGTTCTATGATTCTATCACATGACAGTTTTAGATTAATAAAGTGCTCTATTTTATGCTTCCTACAATGTAGGTGAACTAGTGATTCAGGTTGAGGCATTTTTCCAAACATGTAATTTTCCATGTTCCAAAACAACTGTAAGTTTAGAAAGCCACCAAAAATTAACACATTTCTTTTTTATGCTGACCTAAAAATGGGAACGAATCAAAAACCCAACTATCTGAATCTTGATCACACTACGTACTAATCATAGAAAAAGCTTAAGAACACCATAAAATATTCAAGGGATTTCCTTATAATTAATTTAGAAATGAATGCAACTAAAGAGACCCCAATAGCACGTTTTAAGGAAAAGCCACTTGCGTTTTTGAAACACTGAAAGATGTATCGAGATAATTTTGGTTTTGTTTGCTTAGCATGAAAAACCAAGTATATATGTTCTGCTTCTATGTAATTTAGTAGATCAGAATGTTGTTCTACATTGTTCATACTCAGTTTTCATTTTCTGTTTTATCACGTATTAGAAAATGACTCACCAGGAATTTACTTTGTTTTTATTCTCTTTTTATTACAAAGACTTTGGGGGACAGTCAGCAGATGTAGTGAACAGTGAACAGCTTAATAGTAATTACTGTGTCACTTGAAAGAATTTGAAAACAAAGGAGACATCAAAAGATGCAATGGGCCAAGTCATCAAAATTTGCTAGCATACCATACACTGAAAGACTGGATAATATACAAAGAAGCCAGACCTTTTCTTGTTCCATACAAGCGAATCATATAGCTAGCAGTCTGATAAGATAAATATCACTAAACAGAGAAGTGTACAGTGGCTACTGCCTTTTATACAAGTCCCCACTAGAAAATATTTGTTTCAGCAAGAGTAAATGACAAAGCTGCTACTTTCTGTCCTATTTTGTCCTTTTTTGATTAAAAAAATGCATTTTCCTATTATATTTTAAACCAAACAAACCAAAAAGCCTTAGAATTGAATTTCATAAATTCTCTTCTAGCACTAAAGAGCTGTCAGGTGATACTTCTATGGGTAACACTTCACCCCAAAATAGCATCTGGCCCCTCTAAAGAGTTCAGACACTGTCTATAAAGCTGGACTTTATCAAAAATATTCACCTTCAACCTCCAATTTACTGCTAAAAAGATTTCTACTGGTTTTCCACTCTCAAATACTGGAAAACATTTTTAACAAGACTCCCAAAAAATCAGACTAGAAACAAATGTAGCCATTCACTTACACTGACTTTCTGAACCATTATGAAGAAGAGGCTTATTTGCAACTACCACTGCTCAGCCGTGGAAGTCCAGGCCACAAGTTGTCTTCTGAAACTACAGCTTCAAGAAAAAAATACTGATGATGAAACCTGAGACCAAAAAATATTGCAATTCCATGACTGCAATGGCAGTGACAGTAGATCAGCACTAAGCTCTGCTGAAAGTTCCATAAGAAGTTTCTCTACCATCACATGAAGTACCCTAACTCAGAAGGTCCTGAACTGTATTTAGACCTCCAAAAAACCCAAAACAACCAAACCAAAACCCCCCTTTCTCATTATTAAGCTTCAATCTGTGCCCAAAGATCTGTTTTGTACAAGTCTAGAAAAGCCTTTTCCCATATATACCCAAGAGTGTGGTCTACTACATGCAGTGATGGTGCCTGACACTTCAAAATGAGAGACAGCTTACTGCTATAGCCAAAACTTAATTTTTCTAGACAGTGGATTAAGGGCCAGGATGCTGTGCAGCTTGTACCACAGGGAAAGACAAATGAGGAAGACAAGAAACATTCAGATCTAAAGAAAGGTAAAAGGTGCTCAGAGCTAGGATGCAGAAGAGAGGAGGGATCCCTTTAGAGCTAGGTTTCCTGCTTCTCTACAGCAGAAACACTGAAAACAGCAGCAGCATTGCTAGGAAGAGCCAACTGTGACACTGTGCAAAAAGAGCTGTTTTCTGACCCTTGATCCTTTCTCCCTCAGTGGCAGCAGCAAGCTTGACTCTCCAGGGCTCTGGCACATGCAAAGTAGAAAACGGCAAACAACTATTTTGCTATCCAGAGCAATACATTGCCCTGAGAGACTGCCTGCCATGCCTGTGACAATTCTAATTTTAGGACAAATACTGGGGGTGAGTGTGGAGTTGGTGAGAATAAACCTCAACCACCACTAAATTCAAATTATTAGTTTTTATTTATTTAACAAGTACAACAGTAATAGGATACTGTGCTTTTTCAAACAATTATATATCATCTACACATGCTGAATTCCTATACTTTTTCAAAGGTAAACAGAATTTTTGTCAGATATATTACAGTATAATGTGGTGTAAAATAACTATTTCAAATCCTTTCTCTCCAGTATTTACTAATTACAAGTACTTTCCTTTTGATTAAGTTGCTGGTTAGTCTTCATGAACAGTCGGATGACTGTTATGACATGATCAAATCCAAAAAATGTTACATTGAACAGAAATCCTGTAACTAATCACCTGGTAGGGTGACCATGACTATTTCCAGATACTTCCTCTGCCTCTGTAAGCCTGTGACAGATTGCAGTTATTAACAGGTCAGTGAATAAATTAATTCCAGGGCACTGGAAATTATGTTCATGAAATGAAAAGTGGCCTTGCTGACATTGCATCACTATTTCTAGACAGTGTGCTTGAACACCAAATAAATCTCACAACTTGGATGAATGCCAAAAACTAGTGACCTAGTTTCATTAGGGTGGGAAAAGACTAGCGATTGGTCCTATGAGAGTAGATTACCAAAGCAACTTCACACAAAAAACATTCCATAGAATATTTTCTTTAAATCAGACATTTTCCAATCTAACAGGTCACTGAAAATCCTCTCTCCTCCAAAATGCCACAGTCTAAGATCCATTAAAGTTTAAAGTTAAAAAGCATTTACATTACTCATGCTGACATTTCTATAGAACATTCTGATTAAGCAGAATAAATATTATCTTCTCTCCATCTCATTATGTTTTTTCATCTCATTCATAATAATTTAACACTGTTTTATATCAAAACAGCTTTTGCATTTTCAGTGAAAAATCTAACACTTCAGGCGTCACAAGGAGGTTTTACTAATAAAAGTAAATCTATTTTTAAATATGCAGCACACAGTAATCTGCTCAGTAATCTTCTTTGATTAAAAATTCCTTGGCTTCTCTTCAAAAAAACACACTGAGTATGGATGAGCTCAACAGCTGTTGACATAATTTTTAGGAACTTACATTGTTGTGTCTATACTAGCCCCCACTTACATGCTCCAGCTGGTAGTCCAGAGCCCCACTCCCAATTTTTCGCCCCCAGTAACATCTATATTGAGATGAAAACATACTGAAGAGGGCAATCATAATAACAATGCCCAGTACAAGATACTTCATTGTCTTCTTTTCATCTTTCCAAAGCCAGTTGCTTCCTGTAAATTGCTTTCTGTTCACTAACCAAGTGAAGTGCAGAAGATAAACTGAAATACTGTTAGAAAACTATTCTTGCACAGCTAAAAATCCCACAACATTCCTTAAAAAGCCAGACCTGAACATGACAGAAGTAAGGTAATGTATTAGTTTCTTCCAGCAATTCCTGCTTACACAAGTCCTTACTAACATATGCCAATGACTAAACTGCAACTCTGTTCTCTATGTGCTACACACAGGAAGGATCACTTGCACAATGACTTACATAAAAGGTCTAGAATTTATAAGACAGAAATATACTACCCAATTAAACTCCTCAAAGTTTTGGGTTTTCTGTTTCCCCTCAGATTCCCTCTGGATTCATTACTACTGAAACAAATCCTAAAGGATGATCATAGGTTTTGCAGTCTTCACTGTAGCAAACACTGATGTCAATGGAAATTTTGACCAAATTATGACATAAAGACTTGTAACTAAGTTTTGGAAGGACATACCCATCATTTAAATTTCAAAAATGCTGTGGGAGTATCGGGCAGGGGGGGGAATAAAAAGAACAAAAACCCATTTTTTAATAGAATCAATTGGGAAGTCTTAGCATCTTATTTCTTTCTCCTCATTTATTAAAAACTCCTTAAGTCCTCAGGTTTGTACCTCCAACTGTCTTGTTTCTCTGTCAGTAACCTCCAGATCAGCATGTTTCCCTCTTGCACCTTCTGTCTCTGCTTCTTTGCATGATGTCTTTGTACAGATACAAGGTTTCTTGAGGACTCTATCCCAAATATATGTACAGACTGTGGCAGCATTATAGCCAGGTTCTGTCAAACTGTAGATTAAAAAAAATAAAGGGTGGGGGGAGTAGGGAAGGGCGTCACAGAAGCTGAGTCATTTAAAACCTCTTAGAGTGGCTTATGAGCTGTTTGACTCCTACGCACAAATTTGCTCTTCTCACCTGTGAGGGTCTTGCAGGTCTTCTACACATACTTTTAATCTCAGTGGTCATCACTTCTAAAGAACTACAGAATACAATCAAGTGATATGTAATATGATCAACTACATAATGTTAGTGTCCAATGTCTCATCTTCATCATCTTGTATTAAATTGTGTCTATCGCTATGCAGATTAACAAGCTCCTTAACACTACAAGGAATACTTTCCTCACCCTTTTAACACATCTTATTTAGGGACAAACCAAGGACTAATATAAGGAGTATATGTTTCCTGGGATATCAATGCACAGAGACAGGAGTGCTGCACAGCAATTGAGACTTCCAAAATTGCCTATGTGATATGAACAATCTTCTTCACTCCTTTTACTTTGCTGTCTTCCACTGTCCTGCTATGTTTTTCATGCACACATACTGACAGTTGGTAATGATACATTTCTGCTTGATTGTGTCACTCAATTTTTTCTTCACCACCTCAAGAAATGAGAAAATAAATTCCCAACCTAGATTGACTGGCTTATGCATTTTCATCTTCATTTACCATTGATTCTTTAACAATTTTCTGTACTAGACTCTTACTTTCACCTGCTTATTTTCTCTGCCTTTCATAACACTCCCTAAGGAGTTCTTTCTCCTTACCACTTGTGTTACCATAGAGATAGGAAGAGTAGAGAATAAGTTGTATTAGTTTGCCAAATAGAGCATAAGTGAAGCTACAGGAAGGAAGGAAGGACACTACTGAGACAACACTTAGACAATGAGCTGAAGTAGCAATGAGTCTCCTCAACAGCAGAACATGAAAAGGTAATTAGACAAGAAGGTGGAGAACCTTAAAATTCAGAGCTGCTGACTATGGAAGAAGCTGAGCCTAGAACTTTGAAGCTCAGGACTTTTGTTTTAGCTCCGAGTTCACCAGAAGAGGTAAGACATGTCAACACCTACTGAGTTTAATTTATCTAAATTCCAAAATGCTTTTTTTAATTTAAAAAAAACCCAACACTTCAGTAAGCCAATTTTTAAAAGAAAATTTTATGCAACTCTATCTTCCATATCCAGCAAATTTTTATTTTCTTCATGCCCAGAAACATTGGTTATTATTATTTAGTCTTTTGTTTTTGCATAATCTTAAAAATAAGGAGTTGAAAGAAAATATTACAGGAACTTTACATGAAAGTGTGCAACTGAAAGTATTTACAATGATTTTGAGCAGACAAGAGGGCTTGAGATAGGCATCACGAGCTGGTTTCAGGACATGTTTGGGGATGAAAACGGTGGTCTTCTACAAAGTCAAAAAAGGTGGTCTTATACAAAGTACATAAGGCTTCGTAAAACTTCCAAAATGAATTCCAAACTTTGAGCAAGGGGAAAATCATTTCATCAAAGGCATTCATAAACTCTGATGGATCCTTATAAGTGAATACAAAACTCATTTACCTGATTAGTTGCAAGTGTGTATACAGATAATTTTAAATTTTAACTGGCTTTGGAAAAATAAAAGGGTTCTTTACCTAGCAGCATTTTAGATAATTCTTTTCTCCATTTACTTTATTCTCTCCAGTTATGTCTCACTTGGGACACTGACGATACCCTTGGATACCTCCCTTTTCTGCAAGAAGTATTAGTTGTGTTTATTTATGTGTTCATTTCAAAACCATTAACATGGTTTTGAAAAGTGTTCTATGGCTGGCATGCAAGGGGAAAAGCACAGATTGTTCTGTGGATCACCCTGCAAAGGTAACCACTGAATGTAGATATAGGGGACAGTTCCGATGACACGGAGTTCTCCTATGATCTTCTCTTCTGCTGTACATTACCACTACTTGCAAAGTATGCTGTTTATATAGAGAATACAAATAAAATTTGCAAAATATTAATTGTATGCATGGAGCTTTTGCAATGCTAGTACTGCATGACATTTTGAAGTTTTGCCTCAACATCATCACCATTACAACTGATCATAAAGCTAGGGAGATAATGAGTCATTTGATGAAATTCAGCTTATTTTTATTTAAGAAAAGGAAAATATAAGAACCACAATTCTCCCTAACTTACAGAAGCAGAAACAATTTACCTCCCTCTAGTAACATTCTATATATTGTGTTTAATTACTCTGAGAAATGAGTGGATGTTCAAACATCTGTTTTCTACACTACTAGCAATTTTTTACTTCAGGCCATTTATTTAACACAACACATAAAATAAACATTATAAAGTATTTAAATGCAAATAAAGCTATCTAGACTTCAGATAATTGAAGAAAAAGTAGATAAATGTTCTTAGAGTAACTAATTTAAGGTTTTTACTGTATCAAATCATGTTAGGATTGTAAATGCTCATGTTAGACCTCAGTAAAAAAAATATAAATTAATAGTTTTTCTTAATTGTAAGGAAAGAAGAAGAAGAAAATGCATCTTCTTGGTTGCTTCACAGTAAATAAATCTTTAATAACAACACTGATGAAATGCTGAAGATTTTGATTCAGGAGCTTATTTGAAACTGTATTCTACCAGTATTTAATCTGGGAACTTTACAATATTAAAAATCTGATGAAAGATTGGGATAAGGCACAGAAGTAGGAGAACTCACCAGAGAGTTTATGGATTAACTGAAAAAAGAGAAACCAGCTCAAATCTAACTGTTTCACTTTGGGCTTCTTTCGCAATCAGTCAGAGAGGTTCACAGGACTAAGAGTTGAATTTTGAAAAGGTAAGAGGACTCAGTTAGTCTCAAGTTATTAGAAAAAACCTTGTCCATCTAAGAGTTAAGGAGACTTTATGGAAAAAGTAAAGAAGACAAGAGTAGGGGAGTGAGGGTAGGAATAAAGATCAAATGGAGAGGTACAGGATTACTCAGGTAAAATGCATGAAGTTACACAAAATAAGCAGCTTTTTCTTTCTAAGTATCTCTGTAATACTGTACTTTCAAGTAGCACATATATGCAGAAAAATTATACTAAATGTGCAGAAGTCCTATTTCAGACACTACCACAAATGGTGACAATTTAATTTTTTCAGCATTTGTCAAGTGCAAATATTCCTAATACTGTAGAAACAAAAGTATAGAAATCTAAAGAATATGCCAACAATATATTGTAAGGTGTGTCAGATTTCAACTTGAAATGTCTGACATTTTATTTAACCTTTACACTTGGCTGAATTGTACAACTACTGCAGTTAGCAAGATCACAATTCTGTATTTTTCACATCTGGAAATTCCCTTGACATCTTTCCCATCCCAAATAGAATATTTTTTTCAGCTTTAAAATAAATCTTGTAACAGAGACCTTCAAGTTGATTTTAAAAACGAACTATGAATCATAGAATCATAGAACTGTCTAGGTTGAAAGGGACCTTTAAGATCATCTAGTCCAACCATCAACCTAACTCTGATAAAGCAAAGAAAAAAAAACACCCAAAAAACCCCACGTTACTAATCTATGTCTCGAAGCACTATACCAACCCGTCCAGGGATGGTGCCTCAACCACTTCCCTGGGCAGCCCATTCCAACGCTTAAGAACCCTTTCAGTGTAAAAATTTTTCCTAATATCCAATCTGGACCTCCCCTGGCACAACTGCAGGCCATTTCCTCTTGTCCTATCGCCTGTGACTTGGCCTCTCTACACCCTCCTTTCAGGTAGTTGTAGAGAGCAAGAAGGTCTCCCCTCAGCCTCCTCTTCTCCAGGCTGAACAACCCCAATTCCCTCAGCCTCTCCTAAGACTTACTCTCCAGATCCCTCACCAGCTTCGTTGCCCTTCTCTGGACCCGCTCCAGCACCTCAATGTCTTTTCTGTGGTAATGTCTTTACTGTATCCAAAACCGGACACAGTACTCGAGGTGGGGCCTCACCAGTGTCAAGTACAGGGGGATGATCACCTCTCGGGTCCTATTCGCCACACTGTTCCTGATACAGGCCAGGATGCTGGTGGCCTTCTTGGCCACCTGGGCACACTGCTGACTCCTGTTCAGCCAACAGTCGACCATCACCCACAGGTCCTTTTCTGCCAGGCATCTCTCCAGCCACTGTGCTCCAAGCCCGTAGCGCTGCTTGGGGTTGTTGTGACCCAAGTGGAGGACCCAGCACCTCACCCCACTGGCCTCAGCCCATCGATCCAGCCTGTCCAGATCCCTCTGCAAAGCCTCTCTACCCTCCAGCAGGTCGACACTGCCACCCAACTCGGTGTCGTCTGCGAACTTACTGAGGGTGCACTCGATCCCCTAATCAAGATCACTGATAAAGATGTTAAACAGAACCGGCCCCAATACCGATCACCAAGTGGACTTAGCTCCATTCACCACCACTCTCTAGGCCTGGCCCTCCAGCCAGTTTTTAACCCAGTGGAGAGTACTCCTATCCAAGCCATGGGCAGCCAGTTTCTCCGGGAGCATACTGTGGGAGACTCTAACAAAGTGAGAGGACAAGGGACAACGGGCACAAGTTGCAACATCGGAGGTTCCACTCAAATATGAGAAAAAACTTCTTCATGGTGAGGGTGACAGAGCCCTGGAACAGGCTGCCCAGGGAGGTTGTGGAGTCCCCTTCTTTGGAGATTTTCAAGACCCACCTAGATGCAGTCCTGAGTAACATGCTCTAACATGCTCTAGGCAATCCTGCTTCAGCAGGGCAGTTGGACTAGATGATCTCTGTGGTCCCTTCCAACTCTAAAAATTCAGTGAAATTCAGTGAAAGGCTTTACTAAAGTCAGGTAACCAACATCCACAGCCTCTCCCTCATCCACCAGGCAGCTCACCTTGTCATAGAAGGAGATCGGGTTTGTCAAGCAGTACCTGCCTCTCATGAACCCGTGCTGGCTGGGCCTGATACTTTAAGACGTACGGAAAATACACAATGATTATGTAAATTCAGTTTTCATTCTTACAGTCCTTTCTTCCTATGCAAAGAAAACTGTTTTTTCAGTGTGCTCCTGTGTCATCTTTTATAATCTTATAATCTACAAGTACTATAACTTCCCCAAATGCATTTTAAAGTTTAGAAAAACAGTCAATACAATACTGTCACCAAAATGGGAAAAGGAGAACACAGAAATGCTGCCATTAAATCTCTCCCTTGCTATATATTTTAAAGACAAAAAACAGTCCAGCTTGCTACATAACAAAGGTTCAGTTTCACCCTTGGAAAAAAGGATTCAAAGTAACTTTAAGATGCACAAAGAAGAGAGCTTATTTACAAAGACTTTTAAGAAGATTTAACAGAGATTTTTTTTCTTTTTTAAGACTTCTTGATAAAATATGCTTTAAACTGGTGCAGTCGAGGAAAGCATGGTCCTAGGAATCATGCTAGGTGAGTTGGGTTTTTATTTTACCTTTAAACAGTGGAAGACAGCTCTGTAATAAGTAGTGGGGTTTTGGGGAGGAGCAGGGAAGAACAAAGGCAAAACTCATTTTGATGAGCTGAATGAAGTCTTGCTAATTAAAATGTCTTAAACAAACAAAAAGGAGTGACAGCTGTAAGCATGCAGGCCAATAGCCACAGCTTTAATCTAACCAGGTCAGATTACCCACTGACACAAGTGTATTAATTTCAATTAAATTCCACTTTTTTACTTTGACTTTTTTTGAGGAAACATAATTGTATAGATATAACAATACCTCAGCTTTACAGATTAAACTTTCATGGAAAAAAATTGCATAAAGAAAACCCAAATTATTTTTATATATACACCTATCTTTCCTACTTCTTATTATCACGGAATATTTTCCCTTGTCCAACCAATCATATCTCATTCTAGTGAGAAAGTAAGAAAGTTTATGTACGTTGTTTACAAGAATTTTTTATTTTCTCATAAAAGATCTATTACTGAGTGGTATATAAGTAAGATACTAACAAAAAACAGATCTGCCAGCAAGGCATCATCTATCAATTGCAGGTCCAGTATGACATCCACTGTGAAAGTCTAAAAATAAACAACAGAAATAAACAATGGCTGGAGATAGCTCTAAAATGTTACAAAGCAGAAAACCAAAGGCCTTTAGATACAAATGCTCCAAAACACAATTTTTAGCTAAGGAGAAACTTGTCACTGTTTAACACTTCCTTTGCAAGCTGAAAAACACCAGAAATCACATTCAATTAATGAAGGAGGTTTGCTTTCTTTTTCCTTCAGTCTGGAAAATAACAACAAAGAAAAGGAACATGACTTTTGAGTAAAAAACACTCTTCCTACATTGAGTTCTGTACAGACTACAGCATTACACAAAAAATAAGTTGTTTAAAGAGCTTTTTAACTCAGAGATCCCAAAAATGAACTCCTTTTAGCAATGAACAGCCTTGAGAAAGACTCTGACTTGATAACAGGCATCTCCTTAAAGCACGGAGCTAAAAAAGACTGGTTTCCCATGAAATGCTGTCTCATATGAACTCACTGCTGTCCAGAGAGAGGAGTATTCTGCCTGAAACATTTTCCACAGCTAGGACATCCACAACGCCTCCCTCCTGTGCCCATTCTTTCACGCCCAGTAATAGGTTAGTTCGTGTTGAAACTTTTTGTCTGAGGACAATAAAATTTTACCTTCATCTGACCACCTAGTTCTAAATAAAATTCTAGGGACCACCTTTTTTCGCAACCAATGTCCTGTAATTCAATGCAGTTGAATTAGACCACAACTGGCCAACAGACCCCAAGTTCATAGGGAAGAAAAGTGAGGAAAAGAGGGGATGGACAAAGACACAACCTGATATCTATGTCTGCTGTGGTGACATAAGACTGCTTGTGCAATTGATAGTGATTGGCACACTTTTTTAGAAAACAAAAATCATTAATATTCATTCTCAGGTAATTTCCCCAGCATCATGTTACCAAGCCATCTCCTCTCTGTTGCATACTTCCTCTAGTTCTCTGAATCTTGACTTCCTTACTAGAGGTGGGATGTACTGATAAGGAAAAATGGAAAGATTTTCTACTTTCCTTAGCTCACAGTCTGGCACCTCAGGCTTTCTTCATAGCAGAGAGAACTGCATTTAAATTTCCAAAGGCTGAAAAATCAGTCTTTCTCCCTCTCAACCTGAGCAGCAGGTTGTGCACAAAGGTCTGTGCAGCAGGTCTGTGCACAAAGCTGTTGTATAAAAAGAAGCACTGTTGTCACCCCACTTGGTCTTGCTCTGCTGTCTGCATGGATGAATTTTCTGAGGGAGACTCACCTGCTACCACAGATAAGGCATTCTCTACAAATACATACTTGGTTGAGATTCTCAGCAGATGTAGAAGAAACCATTCATTTTGGCATATTAACAGAGATTCAACTAGCTGCTGCTCAACCTTATCCTAGAGGACGTTGCAGTCCTTCTTTGCATATTCAAAAGCAAAATTTCTCATGGACAGGAAACATATGTTAAAACTGGTTGGTCACTAGACAGCAGGTCCACTGCCCAGTCCTGCTTTGGCTCAGAACAACTTGAGGTAAACCGTGAGAAAATATTCCATTAACCCATGAAGCCCATGGTTCAAGTGGGCTTCTCTACCTAAATGACACTGGGCTTCTCTACCTAAATGACACATGCAAAATTCCCTCACTCATTCTTCACTTTCTGATGACACAAGGCATGATGAGTTAGTACTTGGGTGACAGAAGCCAAAAAGGGCTGAAACACTGTCATTGCTCAACAGGAATGGTGCAAGTACAGGCTGATCAGGCAAAAGTTGTGATAAACTCAAATACACTCAGCAAAAATAATCCTCAGAAAGGTTGACAGGAATAGGGAAAAAATTCATCACTGAATATGCCCCCAAACGTTTCAATTTTAAAAGGCATTGAAACATGGTGAAATATGCCATATTTTCAAGAAGCTGAAGACATATGCTCAAATAATTATTTTAGGATGAAAAAAGAAAAAGATTTTTCAAACCTCAGTCTTTGAATAGCAATAAAACATTCTGAATGAAACTCATTATGAGTCAGTCACCTAACATTTTAAGGTGAAAGCATTAGAAGTTAGAAATATCTATAATTAACTGAAGACAAGGAAACATAAGACAACCTAAGCAAGCTGAATACTGAGAATATATGGAGAATTTGACCTGAATGTATTTAACTGGAGAGTATTTCTCCAAAAGTCTCCTACAGAATTCCTTAGGAGAATGGGAGGACAACAGAGGAAAAAATTGCCAACAAGATAAACACCATCATTTTCTGTCTTTTTCTTCACTAGGACTTATTGTCCAGGCACATTATTTCATGACAACACCACCAGAAGGAAATGTATCCTTAAAATCATCTACATTACTATCTTTATGCACTGCTAAAAAGAGACTGGTCATCATAACTCAGTTTTCCTTATGTAAAATGTAGCTCTGACCCCAGAGAAAAAGAAAGAGGGAGAGAGTATTGGCTGAAACCACAACTTAACAATAACCACAATAATAGAGCATTTGAAATTGCACACTAATTGTAGATTAGTGATAGGATGGGATAGTTTCTTACACAAAGTTCATAGCAGTTCATATTGTTCTCTACGTGAGCTGCAATGGTATCCATTAAAATTGGATACAGTGCTTCCAACGTAAGTTTCACCCAATAGAAAGAAAACAGAGGCAAAGAAAGGGCATAAATGTCCCCAGAACTTCCAGAAATGAAGGCCAAAGCTAGGTGGGAGGTTCACAGGGATGCACTTGTTTTCAAGTTATTGCCCCTTCCCCAGAAAGACAGATATCTTAATTCCAATGACAATGATTTATCCATAAAATAAAAACAAAAGGTTTCATAACACAAAGACCTCCTCAAACATTATTCATTATATAACTTTCATTCACCTCCAATTCAGGAAAAGCAAGTTCACTGGCCTTCCCAATAGAAAAGAGGTTTATGACCCCAAAACTCCCCAAAAATGTTGCTAAGACAAAAGATCTATTCACAGCTGTTTTCAAACTCTTTACAATCAATTTACAAGCAGCATTAAAACAGAATTCGAATCCTAAAGTACCAGTGGGTCATTATTTAAATTACCATTTTTGTACACTTATAGTTAACTCCATCTTTTTTTCCTAGTCTGATCCTTAGTAAATTTATTCATCTTTCAAATGAAGACATCAAATGTCATTTACAGAATCACCCAATACTGACTTAGTTAATGAAGACTTTAATTAAAAGCACAATATAAAAGTGCCACTCCCTAAAAATTGAGAAATACACTCAATTAATTAAAAAAATAATTTTTGGTAAGTAATATGAGTCATAATCTTTAAAACAGGATCCTTTGATAGAAATATAAAAATAAGCAGGAATTCATAAACAACAATCCAAAATCAAATATCAAGAGCGTGTGTCATTTAGTCATCCGTGATAACAAAAGCAAAATATTCATACCTGCACCTGGAATGATTGCCAACTTTGTTTCAACTAGGCCCATTTTAGCAGAAGAGGCTAAAACACAGAATGTAAATGAGTTCTTACTATAAACTACAGGAAAAAAACTTTGCAAAATATGAAATAATGACCTACAAGATTGTTCATTTATTACATTTCCTTCATAAAGAACAATCACTTAGGAAAAAAAATATTTATTAATATATTTAAATAGAATCAACTGATCTGCCTTCAGTAAAAGATCCAATTACTCCTGTCAAGGGAAGTTCTGTACCTTACTAATTTTCACATAGCAAGTAAGCAATTACAGTGAGTAACAGAGACTTATTCCCAAAATTTAAAATACTAAAAGAGAAAGACTGTTACTGTTTAACATCCTAAAATGGGGTAGAATTCTGTATCTGATTATTATGAATTCTCTAAGAGTAAAACAGGTTTGTATAACCTGTGTTACTGGCAACTGTTCAGGACCAAGTTTCCATTTACTTTCCAACAAATGGCTTTACAGTTCTGACCGCTGGATAGGTCAAGGCTCCTCTTTTCAAGTGCTGGTGTCACTTTTATAACAGCTTAATTGCTTGTGTAATAGTACTCTTACTAACAATTTTGCTTTTTCCCTGCAACCTGTTTAGATAGAATTAAATCTCCATCTAGAACACTTCAAATACAGAAGAGGAAAAACGTTAATTACTAAATAAAATATCAAAACAACTACATAAGCCCTTGAGCAATACTGATAAAATGAAGGTCATAAAATACATGTAACAAATATGTTACATGTAACAAACAAATACAAGTAACAAAAACAATCCAGGTATCAGTGGTAATTTGTCTGAAATTAAACATTACAAGTACTTAAACAGGTTTCTGAAAAAAAAATTTTAAATAATTGGCTAGAAACAACATCAAGTACAAAATGAGTTTTATAAGATTGTTGCCAAAACAAGGATTAGTCAAGCCATCTGCAAAACTAGTAATCTTACATTCTATAAACAGAATTCAGACCTACCTGCCACTCTTATATCACAGGCTAACGCAAGTTCTAGGCCACCACCTAATGCAGTTCCATCTATTGCAGCAATAGTAGGTACAGGCAGATTAGCTGAAAAACAAAGTATGAATTAACACCAGCTTCATAAAGAACATCTCTGAAACACCATTTCATTACATTTTGTTCAAAGTACAGTCATGCTATAGGCAAAAAGTTTCATAAAACAAAGTGGGTTTAAAAATTGATTGCTCAGCAACACTGTGGAAAAAAACCCGACCCTCCCTCTAATTCTATGTGGCTGAATAGATTTGCAAGCCTTTTTCTCTCGCTTCTGCTTACTTTTGACAAAAATCTGAATAGCAAATTCCAAAAACACATATAGGCAAACAATAGAGCAGGAATATAGGCAAATACAACAACTGTCCCAGTTGAAATATAGATGTCTTATCATGTGATGCTAGCACAGCTAGAAGCTCTCTGTGTCTCAATGCTCCCACCACAGATGTGGTGTGGCCATCAGTATTGACCCTACTCTGCTGTAAAGCAGCAGCTAACAGCTTAAGGGAATGTAGGAAAGTTTTCAGCCTGATAAACAGTTGCACATGCTACCGGTACACACAACAGGCAGCAGGGCTCCAGAGAGGCCTCTGTGACCATGGCAGAACACAGCATCAGTGTTCTGACACAAGGAACTCATTTAAACATTCAGCTTAAAGTACTGCTCCTCACCTCAACAAGTTTAAGTTCACTTCTGTCTTCACCAGAAACTCAAAGTTTGACAAAAAACGTATTTTTTACTTGAGATATAAACTAATGTATTACAGCTTTAATTATATTTAATATAACATTTAATAAAAGCTATCAATAATTTGAAACTATACTCAAATATTTGAGTGGTACATTTTTGCTACTAAAGTTTCAAAGATAGTCAAAAGCAATTCATTAGCTGAACACTTGGGTGTATAGCTTGTTGAAACATTAAACCAGCTCTTGACAGCAATATGTTTCTGCATACACTAAAAAAGTATTTTCTTTGTTTTAATGTCTGAGCTACCTTAATTCAATAACCAGTTCGTTCAGTCTTAGTTGGAAATTCAAAAAGAAAAAAACCTGCTGCCAAAATATAAATGAAAAAAGGTTCTCTCCTTTCAAAACACAGAAGTCTAATATGCCTAAAAATGATTAATTTAATGAATTATTACATATAATACTTCCTTTCTTTAGTGAATGAGTTTGTTCTAAATTTAGAAGTTGTGCTACCTAGCTTACCTTTTTTCTTTTTGACAGATACACTTCAGACAACTTTGTGATTTAAAACAAAATCACTTAATGTTAATGTATAGCAGCATGAATAAATTTGTATACAAACAGGTTGTTTCCCACTGGGTAATAAAACAAAATATCAAATTAAATGAAAGGCTATTTTTAGCCGCAAATTGACATCCATTTAAGATTAACAAATAATTACAGTCCAATTGTCTTTGAGCAAAGAACAAAAATTTACCAACATTTTTCAAGATTAAAACATGTTTCAGTATGAAAGTTCCTTCGCTGTTGGTTTAGATCATGATTAAAACTTATTATCTGAATCAATTCCAATGTCAAGAGACTACTGACTACTGTCTGCAACATCAAGCACTTGTAGTCACTTACAAGAATGAAGGTATACACTGCACTAGCCATCTGCCACAGAAGGCATAGGAGAAAGAGGAATACGAGTAAAATCTATTCTTTCTCTATTTACTTTTTCTTATATATATCAGAAAGCAAGAAAAGGATGCAACCTTCATTTCTAGCAGGGCCAGGTTACTGACCAAAACTCAACACCCCATCACCATAACTAATTTGCTAAACAGTCTTGCAATCCAAATTCAAGCCTCATACAGATAGCATTTCTCTAAAAGAAATCTGCCTTTGCCATAGGTAAATGAAAAATAATTTGCCCGAACAGGAAGGCATGATCGTTAATACTGTAGTTTCCAGCAGTTACTCCCTGCATGTACGTTCAACTTCTCAGAGACTAGCTAACAGTATCTGGAGCACTTGGCAGCACTCACAGTACTGTGCGGAGCAGACAACACACTAGAGGGATGGGATGCCATCCAGAGGGACACAGACAGGCTTGAGAGGTGGGCCCATTC
>JAHREE010153440.1:0-17058 GCA_033628505.1 Tringa tobata | reverse complement strand
CAGTAACTGATCAGGGCCTGCAGGAGAGATGGGGAGGGACTCTTCATGAGGGAATGTAGCAATAGGACAAATAGTAACAGCTTTAAACTGAAAGAGGGGAGATTTACATTAGGTATTAGGAAGAAATTCTTCTGTGAGAGTGGTGAGACATGGGAACAGGTTCCCCAGAGAGGCTGTGGATGCCCCTTCCCTGGAAGTGTTGAAGGCCAAGTTGGATGGGACTTTAAGCAACCTTGTCTAGTGGGAGGCATCTCTGCCCAGGGCAGGGAGATTAGAACTAGATGCTTTTTAAGGTCCCTTCCAACCCAAGCTGTTCTATGATTCTATCACATGACAGTTTTAGATTAATAAAGTGCTCTATTTTATGCTTCCTACAATGTAGGTGAACTAGTGATTCAGGTTGAGGCATTTTTCCAAACATGTAATTTTCCATGTTCCAAAACAACTGTAAGTTTAGAAAGCCACCAAACATTAACACATTTCTTTTTTATGCTGACCTAAAAATGGGAACGAATCAAAAACCCAACTATCTGAATCTTGATCACACTACGTACTAATCATAGAAAAAGCTTAAAAACACCATAAAATATTCAAGGGATTTCCTTATAATTAATTTAGAAATGAATGCAACTAAAGAGACCCCAATAGCACGTTTTAAGGAAAAGCCACTTGCGTTTTTGAAACACTGAAAGATGTATCGAGATAATTTTGGTTTTGTTTGCTTAGCATGAAAAACCAAGTATATATGTTCTGCTTCTATGTAATTTAGTAGATCAGAATGTTGTTCTACATTGTTCATCCTCAGTTTTCATTTTCTGTTTTATCACGTATTAGAAAATGACTCACCAGGAATTTACTTTGTTTTTATTCTCTTTTTATTACAAAGACTTTGGGGGACAGTCAGCAGATGTAGTGAACAGTGAACAGCTTAATAGTAATTACTGTGTCACTTGAAAGAATTTGAAAACAAAGGAGACATCAAAAGATGCAATGGGCCAAGTCATCAAAATTTGCTAGCATACCATACACTGAAAGACTGGATAATATACAAAGAAGCCAGACCTTTTCTTGTTCCATACAAGCGAATCATATAGCTAGCAGTCTGATAAGATAAATATCACTAAACAGAGAAGTGTACAGTGGCTACTGCCTTTTATACAAGTCCCCACTGGAAAATATTTGTTTCAGCAAGAGTAAATGACAAAGCTGCTACTTTCTGTCCTATTTTGTCCTTTTTTGATTAAAAAAATGCATTTTCCTATTATATTTTAAACCAAACAAACCAAAAAGCCTTAGAATTGAATTTCATAAATTCTCTTCTAGCACTAAAGAGCTGTCAGGTGATACTTCTATGGGTAACACTTCACCCCAAAATAGCATCTGGCCCCTCTAAAGAGTTCAGACACTGTCTATAAAGCTGGACTTTATCAAAAATATTCACCTTCAACCTCCAATTTACTGCTAAAAAGATTTCTACTGGTTTTCCACTCTCAAATACTGGAAAACATTTTTAACAAGACTCCCAAAAAATCAGACTAGAAACAAATGTAGCCATTCACTTACACTGACTTTCTGAACCATTATGAAGAAGAGGCTTATTTGCAACTACCACTGCTCAGCCGTGGAAGTCCAGGCCACAAGTTGTCTTCTGAAACTACAGCTTCAAGAAAAAAATACTGATGATGAAACCTGAGACCAAAAAATATTGCAATTCCATGACTGCAATGGCAGTGACAGTAGATCAGCACTAAGCTCTGCTGAAAGTTCCATAAGAAGTTTCTCTACCATCACATGAAGTACCCTAACTCAGAAGGTCCTGAACTGTATTTAGACCTCCAAAAAACCCAAAACAACCAAACCAAAACCCCCCTTTCTCATTATTAAGCTTCAATCTGTGCCCAAAGATCTGTTTTGTACAAGTCTAGAAAAGCCTTTTCCCATATATACCCAAGAGTGTGGTCTACTACATGCAGTGATGGTGCCTGACACTTCAAAATGAGAGACAGCTTACTGCTATAGCCAAAACTTAATTTTTCTAGACAGTGGATTAAGGGCCAGGATGCTGTGCAGCTTGTACCACAGGGAAAGACAAATGAGGAAGACAAGAAACATTCAGATCTAAAGAAAGGTAAAAGGTGCTCAGAGCTAGGATGCAGAAGAGAGGAGGGATCCCTTTAGAGCTAGGTTTCCTGCTTTTCTACAGCAGAAACACTGAAAACAGCAGCAGCATTGCTAGGAAGAGCCAACTGTGACACTGTGCAAAAAGAGCTGTTTTCTGACCCTTGATCCTTTCTCCCTCAGTGGCAGCAGCAAGCTTGACTCTCCAGGGCTCTGGCACATGCAAAGTAGAAAACGGCAAACAACTATTTTGCTATCCAGAGCAATACATTGCCCTGAGAGACTGCCTGCCATGCCTGTGACAATTCTAATTTTAGGACAAATACTGGGGGTGAGTGTGGAGGATACTGTGCTTTTTCAAACAATTATATATCATCTACACATGCTGAATTCCTATACTTTTTCAAAGGTAAACAGAATTTTTGTCAGATATATTACAGTATAATGTGGTGTAAAATAACTATTTCAAATCCTTTCTCTCCAGTATTTACTAATTACAAGTACTTTCCTTTTGATTAAGTTGCTGGTTAGTCTTCATGAACAGTCGGATGACTGTTATGACATGATCAAATCCAAAAAATGTTACATTGAACAGAAATCCTGTAACTAATCACCTGGTAGGGTGACCATGACTATTTCCAGATACTTCCTCTGCCTCTGTAAGCCTGTGACAGATTGCAGTTATTAACAGGTCAGTGAATAAATTAATTCCAGGGCACTGGAAATTATGTTCATGAAATGAAAAGTGGCCTTGCTGACATTGCATCACTATTTCTAGACAGTGTGCTTGAACACCAAATAAATCTCACAACTTGGATGAATGCCAAAAACTAGTGACCTAGTTTCATTAGGGTGGGAAAAGACTAGCGATTGGTCCTATGAGAGTAGATTACCAAAGCAACTTCACACAAAAAACATTCCATAGAATATTTTCTTTAAATCAGACATTTTCCAATCTAACAGGTCACTGAAAATCCTCTCTCCTCCAAAATGCCACAGTCTAAGATCCATTAAAGTTTAAAGTTAAAAAGCATTTACATTACTCATGCTGACATTTCTATAGAACATTCTGATTAAGCAGAATAAATATTATCTTCTCTCCATCTCATTATGTTTTTTCATCTCATTCATAATAATTTAACACTGTTTTATATCAAAACAGCTTTTGCATTTTCAGTGAAAAATCTAACACTTCAGGCGTCACAAGGAGGTTTTACTAATAAAAGTAAATCTATTTTTAAATATGCAGCACACAGTAATCTGCTCAGTAATCTTCTTTGATTAAAAATTCCTTGGCTTCTCTTCAAAAAAACACACTGAGTATGGATGAGCTCAACAGCTGTTGACATAATTTTTAGGAACTTACATTGTTGTGTCTATACTAGCCCCCACTTACATGCTCCAGCTGGTAGTCCAGAGCCCCACTCCCAATTTTTCGCCCCCAGTAACATCTATATTGAGATGAAAACATACTGAAGAGGGCAATCATAATAACAATGCCCAGTACAAGATACTTCATTGTCTTCTTTTCATCTTTCCAAAGCCAGTTGCTTCCTGTAAATTGCTTTCTGTTCACTAACCAAGTGAAGTGCAGAAGATAAACTGAAATACTGTTAGAAAACTATTCTTGCACAGCTAAAAATCCCACAACATTCCTTAAAAAGCCAGACCTGAACATGAAAGAAGTAAGGTAATGTATTAGTTTCTTCCAGCAATTCCTGCTTACACAAGTCCTTACTAACATATGCCAATGACTAAACTGCAACTCTGTTCTCTATGTGCTACACACAGGAAGGATCACTTGCACAATGACTTACATAAAAGGTCTAGAATTTATAAGACAGAAATATACTACCCAATTAAACTCCTCAAAGTTTTGGGTTTTCTGTTTCCCCTCAGATTCCCTCTGGATTCATTACTACTGAAACAAATCCTAAAGGATGATCATAGGTTTTGCAGTCTTCACTGTAGCAAACACTGATGTCAATGGAAATTTTGACCAAATTATGACATAAAGACTTGTAACTAAGTTTTGGAAGGACATACCCATCATTTAAATTTCAAAAATGCTGTGGGAGTATCGGGCAGGGGGGGGAATAAAAAGAACAAAAACCCATTTTTTAATAGAATCAATTGGGAAGTCTTAGCATCTTATTTCTTTCTCCTCATTTATTAAAAACTCCTTAAGTCCTCAGGTTTGTACCTCCAACTGTCTTGTTTCTCTGTCAGTAACCTCCAGATCAGCGTGTTTCCCTCTTGCACCTTCTGTCTCTGCTTCTTTGCATGATGTCTTTGTACAGATACAAGGTTTCTTGAGGACTCTATCCCAAATATATGTACAGACTGTGGCAGCATTATAGCCAGGTTCTGTCAAACTGTAGATTAAAAAAAATAAAGGGTGGGGGGAGTAGGGAAGGGCGTCACAGAAGCTGAGTCATTTAAAACCTCTTAGAGTGGCTTATGAGCTGTTTGACTCCTACGCACAAATTTGCTCTTCTCACCTGTGAGGGTCTTGCAGGTCTTCTACACATACTTTTAATCTCAGTGGTCATCACTTCTAAAGAACTACAGAATACAATCAAGTGATATGTAATATGATCAACTACATAATGTTAGTGTCCAATGTCTCATCTTCATCATCTTGTATTAAATTGTGTCTATCGCTATGCAGATTAACAAGCTCCTTAACACTACAAGGAATACTTTCCTCACCCTTTTAACACATCTTATTTAGGGACAAACCAAGGACTAATATAAGGAGTATATGTTTCCTGGGATATCAATGCACAGAGACAGGAGTGCTGCACAGCAATTGAGACTTCCAAAATTGCCTATGTGATATGAACAATCTTCTTCACTCCTTTTACTTTGCTGTCTTCCACTGTCCTGCTATGTTTTTCATGCACACATACTGACAGTTGGTAATGATACATTTCTGCTTGATTGTGTCACTCAATTTTTTCTTCACCACCTCAAGAAATGAGAAAATAAATTCCCAACCTAGATTGACTGGCTTATGCATTTTCATCTTCATTTACCATTGATTCTTTAACAATTTTCTGTACTAGACTCTTACTTTCACCTGCTTATTTTCTCTGCCTTTCATAACACTCCCTAAGGAGTTCTTTCTCCTTACCACTTGTGTTACCATAGAGATAGGAAGAGTAGAGAATAAGTTGTATTAGTTTGCCAAATAGAGCATAAGTGAAGCTACAGGAAGGAAGGAAGGACACTACTGAGACAACACTTAGACAATGAGCTGAAGTAGCAATGAGTCTCCTCAACAGCAGAACATGAAAAGGTAATTAGACAAGAAGGTGGAGAACCTTAAAATTCAGAGCTGCTGACTATGGAAGAAGCTGAGCCTAGAACTTTGAAGCTCAGGACTTTTGTTTTAGCTCCGAGTTCACCAGAAGAGGTAAGACATGTCAACACCTACTGAGTTTAATTTATCTAAATTCCAAAATGCTTTTTTTAATTTAAAAAAAACCCAACACTTCAGTAAGCCAATTTTTAAAAGAAAATTTTATGCAACTCTATCTTCCATATCCAGCAAATTTTTATTTTCTTCATGCCCAGAAACATTGGTTATTATTATTTAGTCTTTTGTTTTTGCATAATCTTAAAAATAAGGAGTTGAAAGAAAATATTACAGGAACTTTACATGAAAGTGTGCAACTGAAAGTATTTACAATGATTTTGAGCAGACAAGAGGGCTTGAGATAGGCATCACGAGCTGGTTTCAGGACATGTTTGGGGATGAAAACGGTGGTCTTCTACAAAGTCAAAAAAGGTGGTCTTATACAAAGTACATAAGGCTTCGTAAAACTTCCAAAATGAATTCCAAACTTTGAGCAAGGGGAAAATCATTTCATCAAAGGCATTCATAAACTCTGATGGATCCTTATAAGTGAATACAAAACTCATTTACCTGATTAGTTGCAAGTGTGTATACAGATAATTTTAAATTTTAACTGGCTTTGGAAAAATAAAAGGGTTCTTTACCTAGCAGCATTTTAGATAATTCTTTTCTCCATTTACTTTATTCTCTCCAGTTATGTCTCACTTGGGATACTGACGATACCCTCGGATACCTCCCTTTTCTGCAAGAAGTATTAGTTGTGTTTATTTATGTGTTCATTTCAAAACCATTAACATGGTTTTGAAAAGTGTTCTATGGCTGGCATGCAAGGGGAAAAGCACAGATTGTTCTGTGGATCACCCTGCAAAGGTAACCACTGAATGTAGATATAGGGGACAGTTCCGATGACACGGAGTTCTCCTATGATCTTCTCTTCTGCTGTACATTACCACTACTTGCAAAGTATGCTGTTTATATAGAGAATACAAATAAAATTTGCAAAATATTAATTGTATGCATGGAGCTTTTGCAATGCTAGTACTGCATGACATTTTGAAGTTTTGCCTCAACATCATCACCATTACAACTGATCATAAAGCTAGGGAGATAATGAGTCATTTGATGAAATTCAGCTTATTTTTATTTAAGAAAAGGAAAATATAAGAACCACAATTCTCCCTAACTTACAGAAGCAGAAACAATTTACCTCCCTCTAGTAACATTCTATATATTGTGTTTAATTACTCTGAGAAATGAGTGGATGTTCAAACATCTGTTTTCTACACTACTAGCAATTTTTTACTTCAGGCCATTTATTTAACACAACACATAAAATAAACATTATAAAGTATTTAAATGCAAATAAAGCTATCTAGACTTCAGATAATTGAAGAAAAAGTAGATAAATGTTCTTAGAGTAACTAATTTAAGGTTTTTACTGTATCAAATCATGTTAGGATTGTAAATGCTCATGTTAGACCTCAGTAAAAAAAAATATAAATTAATAGTTTTTCTTAATTGTAAGGAAAGAAGAAGAAGAAAATGCATCTTCTTGGTTGCTTCACAGTAAATAAATCTTTAATAACAACACTGATGAAATGCTGAAGATTTTGATTCAGGAGCTTATTTGAAACTGTATTCTACCAGTATTTAATCTGGGAACTTTACAATATTAAAAATCTGATGAAAGATTGGGATAAGGCACAGAAGTAGGAGAACTCACCAGAGAGTTTATGGATTAACTGAAAAAAGAGAAACCAGCTCAAATCTAACTGTTTCACTTTGGGCTTCTTTCGCAATCAGTCAGAGAGGTTCACAGGACTAAGAGTTGAATTTTGAAAAGGTAAGAGGACTCAGTTAGTCTCAAGTTATTAGAAAAAACCTTGTCCATGTAAGAGTTAAGGAGACTTTATGGAAAAAGTAAAGAAGACAAGAGTAGGGGAGTGAGGGTAGGAATAAAGATCAAATGGAGAGGTACAGGATTACTCAGGTAAAATGCATGAAGTTACACAAAATAAGCAGCTTTTTCTTTCTAAGTATCTCTGTAATACTGTACTTTCAAGTAGCACATATATGCAGAAAAATTATACTAAATGTGCAGAAGTCCTATTTCAGACACTATCACAAATGGTGACAATTTAATTTTTTCCGCATTTGTCAAGTGCAAATATTCCTAATACTGTAGAAACAAAAGTATAGAAATCTAAAGAATATGCCAACAATATATTGTAAGGTGTGTCAGATTTCAACTTGAAATGTCTGACATTTTATTTAACCTTTACACTTGGCTGAATTGTACAACTACTGCAGTTAGCAAGATCACAATTCTGTATTTTTCACATCTGGAAATTCCCTTGACATCTTTCCCATCCCAAATAGAATATTTTTTTCAGCTTTAAAATAAATCTTGTAACAGAGACCTTCAAGTTGATTTTAAAAACGAACTATGAATCATAGAATCATAGAACTGTCTAGGTTGAAGGGGACCTTTAAGATCATCTAGTCCAACCATCAACCTAACTCTGATAAAGCAAAGAAAAAAAAACACCCAAAAAACCCCACGTTACTAATCTATGTCTCGAAGCACTATACCAACCCGTCCAGGGATGGTGCCTCAACCACTTCCCTGGGCAGCCCATTCCAACGCTTAAGAACCCTTTCAGTGTAAAAATTTTTCCTAATATCCAATCTGGACCTCCCCTGGCACAACTGCAGGCCATTTCCTCTTGTCCTATCGCCTGTGACTTGGCCTCTCTACACCCTCCTTTCAGGTAGTTGTAGAGAGCAAGAAGGTCTCCCCTCAGCCTCCTCTTCTCCAGGCTGAACAACCCCAATTCCCTCAGCCTCTCCTAAGACTTACTCTCCAGATCCCTCACCAGCTTCGTTGCCCTTCTCTGGACCCGCTCCAGCACCTCAATGTCTTTTCTGTGGTAATGTCTTTACTGTATCCAAAACCGGACACAGTACTCGAGGTGGGGCCTCACCAGTGTCAAGTACAGGGGGATGATCACCTCTCGGGTCCTATTCGCCACACTGTTCCTGATACAGGCCAGGATGCTGGTGGCCTTCTTGGCCACCTGGGCACACTGCTGACTCATGTTCAGCCAACAGTCGACCATCACCCACAGGTCCTTTTCTGCCAGGCATCTCTCCAGCCACTGTGCTCCAAGCCCGTAGCGCTGCTTGGGGTTGTTGTGACCCAAGTGGAGGACCCAGCACCTCACCCCACTGGCCTCAGCCCATCGATCCAGCCTGTCCAGATCCCTCTGCAAAGCCTCTCTACCCTCCAGCAGGTCGACACTGCCACCCAACTCGGTGTCGTCTGCGAACTTACTGAGGGTGCACTCGATCCCCTAATCAAGATCACTGATAAAGATGTTAAACAGAACCGGCCCCAATACCGATCACCAAGTGGACTTAGCTCCATTCACCACCACTCTCTGGGCCTTTTTTTAAGCCAGTTTTTAACCCAGTGGAGAGTACTCCCATCCAAGCCATGGGCAGCCAGTTTCTCCGGGAGCATACTGTGGGAGACTCTAACAAAGTGAGAGGACAAGGGACAACGGGCACAAGTTGCAACATCGGAGGTTCCACTCAAATATGAGAAAAAACTTCTTCATGGTGAGGGTGACAGAGCCCTGGAACAGGCTGCCCAGGGAGGTTGTGGAGTCCCCTTCTTTGGAGATTTTCAAGACCCACCTAGATGCAGTCCTGAGTAACATGCTCTAACATGCTCTAGGCAATCCTGCTTCAGCAGGGCAGTTGGACTAGATGATCTCTGTGGTCCCTTCCAACTCTAAAAATTCAGTGAAATTCAGTGAAAGGCTTTACTAAAGTCAGGTAACCAACATCCACAGCCTCTCCCTCATCCACCAGGCAGCTCACCTTGTCATAGAAGGAGATCGGGTTTGTCAAGCAGTACCTGCCTCTCATGAACCTGTGCTGGCTGGGCCTGATACTTTAAGACGTACGGAAAATACACAATGATTATGTAAATTCAGTTTTCATTCTTACAGTCCTTTCTTCCTATGCAAAGAAAACTGTTTTTTCAGTGTGCTCCTGTGTCATCTTTTATAATCTTATAATCTACAAGTACTATAACTTCCCCAAATGCATTTTAAAGTTTAGAAAAACAGTCAATACAATACTGTCACCAAAATGGGAAAAGGAGAACACAGAAATGCTGCCATTAAATCTCTCCCTTGCTATATATTTTAAAGACAAAAAACAGTCCAGCTTGCTACATAACAAAGGTTCAGTTTCACCCTTGGAAAAAAGGATTCAAAGTAACTTTAAGATGCACAAAGAAGAGAGCTTATTTACAAAGACTTTTAAGAAGATTTAACAGAGATTTTTTTTCTTTTTTAAGACTTCTTGATAAAATATGCTTTAAACTGGTGCAGTCGAGGAAAGCATGGTCCTAGGAATCATGCTAGGTGAGTTGGGTTTTTATTTTACCTTTAAACAGTGGAAGACAGCTCTGTAATAAGTAGTGGGGTTTTGGGGAGGAGCAGGAAAGAACAAAGGCAAAATTCATTTTGATGAGCTGAATGAAGTCTTGCTAATTAAAATGTCTTAAACAAACAAAAAGGAGTGACAGCTGTAAGCATGCAGGCCAATAGCCACAGCTTTAATCTAACCAGGTCAGATTACCCACTGACACAAGTGTATTAATTTCAATTAAATTCCACTTTTTTACTTTGACTTTTTTTGAGGAAACATAATTGTATAGATATAACAATACCTCAGCTTTACAGATTAAACTTTCATGGAAAAAAATTGCATAAAGAAAACCCAAATTATTTTTATATATACACCTATCTTTCCTACTTCTTATTATCACGGAATATTTTCCCTTGTCCAACCAATCATATCTCATTCTAGTGAGAAAGTAAGAAAGTTTATGTACGTTGTTTAAAAGAATTTTTTATTTTCTCATAAAAGATCTATTACTGAGTGGTACATAAGTAAGATACTAACAAAAAACAGATCTGCCAGCAAGGCATCATCTATCAATTGCAGGTCCAGTATGACATCCACTGTGAAAGTCTAAAAATAAACAACAGAAATAAACAATGGCTGGAGATAGCTCTAAAATGTTACAAAGCAGAAAACCAAAGGCCTTTAGATACAAATGCTCCAAAACACAATTTTTAGCTAAGGAGAAACTTGTCACTGTTTAACACTTCCTTTGCAAGCTGAAAAACACCAGAAATCACATTCAATTAATGAAGGAGGTTTGCTTTCTTTTTCCTTCAGTCTGGAAAATAACAACAAAGAAAAGGAACATGACTTTTGAGTAAAAAACACTCTTCCTACATTGAGTTCTGTACAGACTACAGCATTAAACAAAAAATAAGTTGTTTAAAGAGCTTTTTCACTCAGAGATCCCAAAAATGAACTCCTTTTAGCAATGAACAGCCTTGAGAAAGACTCTGACTTGATAACAGGCATCTCCTTAAAGCACGGAGCTAAAAAAGACTGGTTTCCCATGAAATGCTGTCTCATATGAACTCACTGCTGTCCAGAGAGAGGAGTATTCTGCCTGAAACATTTTCCACAGCTAGGACATCCACAACGCCTCCCTCCTGTGCCCATTCTTTCACGCCCAGTAATAGGTTAGTTCGTGTTGAAACTTTTTGTCTGAGGACAATAAAATTTTCCCTTCATCTGACCACCTAGTTCTAAATAAAATTCTAGGGACCACCTTTTTTCGCAACCAATGTCCTGTAATTCAATGCAGTTGAATTAGACCACAACTGGCCAACAGACCCCAAGTTCATAGGGAAGAAAAGTGAGGAAAAGAGGGGATGGACAAAGAGACAACCTGATATCTATGTCTGCTGTGGTGACATAAGACTGCTTGTGCAATTGATAGTGATTGGCACACTTTTTTAGAAAACAAAAATCATTAATATTCATTCTCAGGTAATTTCCCCAGCATCATGTTACCAAGCCATCTCCTCTCTGTTGCATACTTCCTCTAGTTCTCTGAATCTTGACTTCCTTACTAGAGGTGGGATGTACTGATAAGGAAAAATGGAAAGATTTTCTACTTTCCTTAGCTCACAGTCTGGCACCTCAGGCTTTCTTCATAGCAGAGAGAACTGCATTTAAATTTCCAAAGGCTGAAAAATCAGTCTTTCTCCCTCTCAACCTGAGCAGCAGGTTGTGCACAAAGGTCTGTGCAGCAGGTCTGTGCACAAAGCTGTTGTATAAAAAGAAGCACTGTTGTCACCCCACTTGGTCTTGCTCTGCTGTCTGCATGGATGAATTTTCTGAGGGAGACTCACGTGCTACCACAGATAAGGCATTCTCTACAAATACATACTTGGTTGAGACTCTCAGCAGATGTAGAAGAAACCATTCATTTTGGCATATTAACAGAGATTCAACTAGCTGCTGCTCAACCTTATCCTAGAGGACGTTGCAGTCCTTCTTTGCATATTCAAAAGCAAAATTTCTCATGGACAGGAAACATATGTTAAAACTGGTTGGTCACTAGACAGCAGGTCCACTGCCCAGTCCTGCTTTGGCTCAGAACAACTTGAGGTAAACCGTGAGAAAATATTCCATTAACCCATGAAGCCCATGGTTCAAGTGGGCTTCTCTACCTAAATGACACTGGGCTTCTCTACCTAAATGACACATGCAAAATTCCCTCACTCATTCTTCACTTTCTGATGACACAAGGCATGATGAGTTAGTACTTGGGTGACAGAAGCCAAAAAGGGCTGAAACACTGTCATTGCTCAACAGGAATGGTGCAAGTACAGGCTGATCAGGCAAAAGTTGTGATAAACTCAAATACACTCAGCAAAAATAATCCTCAGAAAGGTTGACAGGAATAGGGAAAAAATTCATCACTGAATATGCCCCCAAACGTTTCAATTTTAAAAGGCATTGAAACATGGTGAAATATGCCATATTTTCAAGAAGCTGAAGACATATGCTCAAATAATTATTTTAGGATGAAAAAAGAAAAAGATTTTTCAAACCTCAGTCTTTGAATAGCAATAAAACATTCTGAATGAAACTCATTATGAGTCAGTCACCTAACATTTTAAGGTGAAAGCATTAGAAGTTAGAAATATCTATAATTAACTGAAGACAAGGAAACATAAGACAACCTAAGCAAGCTGAATACTGAGAATATATGGAGAATTTGACCTGAATGTATTGAACTGGAGAGTATTTCTCCAAAAGTCTCCTACAGAATTCCTTAGGAGAATGGGAGGACAACAGAGGAAAAAATTGCCAACAAGATAAACACCATCATTTTCTGTCTTTTCACTAGGACTTATTGTCCAGGCACATTATTTCATGACAACACCACCAGAAGGAAATGTATCCTTAAAATCATCTACATTACTATCTTTATGCACTGCTAAAAAGAGACTGGTCATCATAACTCAGTTTTCCTTATGTAAAATGTAGCTCTGACCCCAGAGAAAAAGAAAGAGGGAGAGAGTATTGGCTGAAACCACAACTTAACAATAACCACAATAATAGAGCATTTGAAATTGCACACTAATTGTAGATTAGTGATAGGATGGGATAGTTTCTTACACAAAGTTCATAGCAGTTCATATTGTTCTCTACGTGAGCTGCAATGGTATCCATTAAAATTGGATACAGTGCTTCCAACGTAAGTTTCACCCAATAGAAAGAAAACAGAGGCAAAGAAAGGGCATAAATGTCCCCAGAACTTCCAGAAATGAAGGCCAAAGCTAGGTGGGAGGTTCACAGGGATGCACTTGTTTTCAAGTTATTGCCCCTTCCCCAGAAAGACAGATATCTTAATTCCAATGACAATGATTTATCCATAAAATAAAAACAAAAGGTTTCATAACACAAAGACCTCCTCAAACATTATTCATTATATAACTTTCATTCACCTCCAATTCAGGAAAAGCAAGTTCACTGGCCTTCCCAATAGAAAAGAGGTTTATGACCCCAAAACTCCCCAAAAATGTTGCTAAGACAAAAGATCTATTCACAGCTGTTTTCAAACTCTTTACAATCAATTTACAAGCAGCATTAAAACAGAATTCGAATCCTAAAGTACCAGTGGGTCATTATTTAAATTACCATTTTTGTACACTTATAGTTAACTCCATCTTTTTTTCCTAGTCTGATCCTTAGTAAATTTATTCATCTTTCAAATGAAGACATCAAATGTCATTTACAGAATCACCCAATACTGACTTAGTTAATGAAGACTTTAATTAAAAGCACAATATAAAAGTGCCACTCCCTAAAAATTGAGAAATACACTCAATTAATTAAAAAAATAATTTTTGGTAAGTAATATGAGTCATAATCTTTAAAACAGGATCCTTTGATAGAAATATAAAAATAAGCAGGAATTCATAAACAACAATCCAAAATCAAATATCAAGAGCGTGTGTCATTTAGTCATCCATGATAACAAAAGCAAAACATTCATACCTGCACCTGGAATGATTGCCAACTTTGTTTCAACTAGGCCCATTTTAGCAGAAGAGGCTAAAACACAGAATGTAAATGAGTTCTTACTATAAACTACAGGAAAAAAACTTTGCAAAATATGAAATAATGACCTACAAGATTGTTAATTTATTACATTTCCTTCATAAAGAACAATCACTTAGGAAAAAAAATATTTATTAATATATTTAAATAGAATCAACTGATCTGCCTTCAGTAAAAGATCCAATTACTCCTGTCAAGGGAAGTTCTGTACCTTACTAATTTTCACATAGCAAGTATGCAATTACAGTGAGTAACAGAGACTTATTCCCAAAATTTAAAATACTAAAAGAGAAAGACTGTTACTGTTTAACATCCTAAAATGGGGTAGAATTCTGTATCTGATTATTATGAGTTCTCTAAGAGTAAAACAGGTTTGTATAACCTGTGTTACTGGCAACTGTTCAGGACCAAGTTTCCATTTACTTTCCAACAAATGGCTTTACAGTTCTGACCGCTGGATAGGTCAAGGCTCCTCTTTTCAAGTGCTGGTGTCACTTTTATAACAGCTTAATTGCTTGTGTAATAGTACTCTTACTAACAATTTTGCTTTTTCCCTGCAACCTGTTTAGATAGAATTAAATCTCCATCTAGAACACTTCAAATACAGAAGCGGAAAATACGTTAATTACTAAATAAAATATCAAAACAACTACATAAGCCCTTCAGCAATACTGATAAAAGGAAGGTCATAAAATACATGTAACAAATATGTTACATGTAACAAACAAATACAAGTAACAAAAACAATCCAGGTATCAGTGGTAATTTGTCTGAAATTAAACATTACAAGTACTTAAACAGGTTTCTGAAAAAAATTTTTTAAATAATTGGCTAGAAACAACATCAAGTACAAAATGAGTTTTATAAGATTGTTGCCAAAACAAGGATTAGTCAAGCCATCTGCAAAACTAGTAATCTTACATTCTATAAACAGAATTCAGACCTACCTGCCACTCTTATATCACAGGCTAACGCAAGTTCTAGGCCACCACCTAATGCAGTTCCATCTATTGCAGCAATAGTAGGTACAGGCAGATTAGCTGAAAAACAAAGTATGAATTAACACCAGCTTCATAAAGAACATCTCTGAAACACCATTTCATTACATTTTGTTCAAAGTACAGTCATGCTATAGGCAAAAAGTTTCATAAAACAAAGTGGGTTTAAAAATTGATTGCTCAGCAACACTGTGGAAAAAAACCCGACCCTCCCTCTAATTCTATGTGGCTGAATAGATTTGCAAGCCTTTTTCTCTCGCTTCTGCTTACTTTTGACAAAAATCTGAATAGCAAATTCCAAAAACACATATAGGCAAACAATAGAGCAGGAATATAGGCAAATACAACAACTGTCCCAGTTGAAATATAGATGTCTTATCATGTGATGCTAGCACAGCTAGAAGCTCTCTATGTCTCAATGCTCCCACCACAGATGTGGTGTGGCCATCAGTATTGACCCTACTCTGCTGTAAAGCAGCAGCTAACAGCTTAAGGGAATGTAGGAAAGTTTTCAGCCTGATAAACAGTTGCACATGCTACCGGTACACACAACAGGCAGCAGGGCTCCAGAGAGGCCTCTGTGACCATGGCAGAACACAGCATCAGTGTTCTGACACAAGGAACTCATTTAAACATTCAGCTTAAAGTACTGCTCCTCACCTCAACAAGTTTAAGTTCACTTCTGTCTTCACCAGAAACTCAAAGTTTGACAAAAAACGTATTTTTTACTTGAGATATAAACTAATGTATTACAGCTTTAATTATATTTAATATAACATTTAATAAAAGCTATCAATAATTTGAAACTATACTCAAATATTTGAGTGGTACATTTTTGCTACTAAAGTTTCAAAGATAGTCAAAAGCAATTCATTAGCTGAACACTTGGGTGTATAGCTTGTTGAAACATTAAACCAGCTCTTGACAGCAATATGTTTCTGCATACACTAAAAAAGTATTTTCTTTGTTTTAATGTCTGAGCTACCTTAATTCAATAACCAGTTCGTTCAGTCTTAGTTGGAAATTCAAAAAGAAAAAAACCTGCTGCCAAAATATAAATGAAAAAAGGTTCTCTCCTTTCAAAACACAGAAGTCTAATATGCCTAAAAATGATTAATTTAATGAATTAATTACATATAATACTTCCTTTCTTTAGTGAATGAGTTTGTTCTAAATTTAGAAGTTGTGCTACCTAGCTTACCTTTTTTCTTTTTGACAGATACACTTCAGACAACTTTGTGATTTAAAACAAAATCACTTAATGTATAGCAGCATGAATAAATTTGTATACAAACAGGTTGTTTCCCACTGGGTAATAAAACAAAATATCAAATTAAATGAAAGGCTATTTTTAGCCGCAAATTGACATCCATTTAAGATTAACAAATAATTACAGTCCAATTGTCTTTGAGCAAAGAACAAAAATTTACCAACATTTTTCAAGATTAAAACATGTTTCAGTATGAAAGTTCCTTCGCTGTTGGTTTAGATCATGATTAAAACTTATTATCTGAATCAATTCCAATGTCAAGAGACTACTGACTACTGTCTGCAACATCAAGCACTTGTAGTCACTTACAAGAATGAAGGTATACACTGCACTAGCCATCTGCCACAGAAGGCATAGGAGAAAGAGGAATACGAGTAAAATCTATTCTTTCTCTATTTACTTTTTCTTATATATATCAGAAAGCAAGAAAAGGATGCAACCTTCATTTCTAGCAGGGCCAGGTTACTGACCAAAACTCAACACCCCATCACCATAACTAATTTGCTAAACAGTCTTGCAATCCAAATTCAAGCCTCATACAGATAGCATTTCTCTAAAAGAAATCTGCCTTTGCCATAGGTAAATGAAAAATAATTTGCCCGAACAGGAAGGCATGATCGTTAATACTGTAGTTTCCAGCAGTTACTCCCTGCATGTACGTTCAACTTCTCAGAGACTAGCTAACAGTATCTGGAGCACTTGGCAGCACTCACAGTACTGTGCGGAGCAGACAACACACTAGAGGGATGGGATGCCATCCAGAGGGACACAGACAGGCTTGAGAGGTGGGCCCATTC
>JAHREE010153371.1:0-15216 GCA_033628505.1 Tringa tobata | reverse complement strand
AAATGTTGTACATCTAAATTTTGAACCTTTTTCCATTGCAGCTTGGATAAACATTGTAAGTCTCTCTCTCTCAGGCATGTGTGCCACATGGGAAATAATTTTGCAACTCTTTTTTAAACGCTTCCCATTTTCATCATCTCTACACCACAAGTGGACGCTGTGTCAGTGTTGGTCCTATCACAGGCATTGCACAAATGTGAAACCATCCCCATAGTCTTCTGAAAGATTGTCCTGCTGTTAACATCAAGTGTTTCTCAGCTAGAGCCTTGTACAGGGGAGCTCATGTTCAAGAGGTGCCCACCAGTATCATCATCAGGCAAAGAGGAAACCAGACAGGCAGGGATGGAAACAGGGCTAATGAGGAGTTGAAGTTATTGCTCATAAAGTATCACCAACCTTAGACCACACCTTCTGAGCCCAGGTTTTCAGGTGTACCCATCAGAGGAACGCCTCCATCACCAAGCTGCTACATACTTTGGCATGACAGACTGCTCTCTTCACCCCCATGCCCTGTGGAACAATGTTGGGGTTTTTACCTAAAAGACAGATCCTCAATGTATTCAAATAAAGTGTGCTCTAAGTGGGCTAAGAAGCACTCTACATTACCACCTGACTTCCTATTAATCTGTCCTGTGATCTAACCTTTTCCATCCAAGTTTCGGAGGCGGTTTGGTGACTCCTATGTTGTGTGTGACAGGGAAAGAGGAGAAAACAGGTTTTAGGTTGGGGACCGTTTTGTGCTGTCAGGCTATGAACAAGTAAAATATAAACACTTCTCTCCCACCTCTGTTTCCTGAGTAGAGAACCTTGAAAAAGGCCTTTGATGCCTTTCCATGATTTGGGGAACCTGAAAGTAGCCGTACCTCAAGCTTTCTTCCTTTTCCTTTCTTAATCATATTCATCTCTGCTCTGCAGGCCTTAGAGATGTACAATGAATGCTGACAGTGACTTTGGAACACAGAAATTAACATTTGTCTGACACCCTGTTAATCTGCAATGATAATCAACTGGAGTCTTTTGATCTAGTAAGCTTTGAAGGGAGATTAGCACAGGATGGACAACCCTTTTAATTGATTAAAATGATAAGCGGAGAAAGAGAGATCTGCTTCCAAAATCCTACAGCTCAGTGGCCAGAGGAGCACACACAGTATATTTTCTAAACCCCCCAGTGACTAAGAAGTCTTGAATAATATCTCCCAAGCGCAATACTTCTCACTTTGGAAATACAAGGGGGTGCAGGTCTTGAATTGGCAGACCAAGAGGCGTAATTATGTCTAGAGCAGTTTTGTGTTCTCCTACAGGGAGAGGATCAGACAGAGCATATGTAGCAGATTAAAAGATCAGACAGCTGCTGTAGGTTTGCATGTCAGAAAATCAGCTTTGGTTGTTCAGGTCTCAGAGAAAAAAAAAAGGATGATCTATTTGCATCTCTGTGTTTAAAATATGCACCCATTAGGGCAGCCTTTTAAAATTATGTGTCAGGGAAAGAACATTCTCAGTAGCATCAGTGAGAATTACCCCTTTAGGTTTGCAATTATGCCTTTCAAAACTGTAGAGTGAATTTTAGACACACAAACAAAAAAAATTCCAGTCTGTTTTTAAAGCACTTATATTTGTCCCCTGCTGAGCAGACACATACAAAACCCCAGAACAAGTGCAAACCTAGTGTGGTGCAGACACTCCTGAGAAAGTGCCTGGTGCGCTTCTTTAGCATAAAGGTATAGGAGAGAACATTTAATTAGGGAGCACCCTGGTGGTCAATTAGTGAAAGGAAAAACTTAAACCTAATAACGTGCGCGCAGCTATGACAATGGCCACCAAAGTTACTGCTCATACAGTAAAAAGAAACATGTTTTAGGACTGTTGTTGTGCTGTGTGTCTCACTGACTATATAGCATGCACCTCCAGGACCTCTTGGCAACACACAAGTAAGAGCACGTTTATATACCACAGTGAAGAGGGAAGAACAAAGCCCTAGACTGATAGACTGACAATTTGGTGTTATTTTACATTGCTGGGGGGGTGCTCTAGAAATACAGGACCCATTTCAGACTGAATTGCTGCTCTTTTCTAGTTGCCCAGCTCTCTGCTGTCCTTCTGGTTCGGCTCATGCCGGTAGGTGTTTTTCCCTGTGGAATTTGGAAACACTGCCAGTGGGGAGGACTCCTTGTGTGAAGTGCTGCACAAATGCACACCACAAGGAGAGTCTGCAATTCGAAAATTACACAATTTGAGAGAAAGCACAGGTAGACACAGTGAAACGCAGGGAATAACGAGATAGTATTTGACAGAGCAACAGGCAAAAAGCTTTGCTGTTGTCAAGGGTTTAGTTTTCTGTGAAACAGTCATCTCAAAGGAGAACTAAAATGGGAGATGTGAACAAGGAAAATGAAGTGGATCTGATGTATTTATGGGTACTGTGAGAGGGAGACCTAACAAGACCACACCTGGCCATTACTGAAAGTCAACTGTTGATGTGTGATGTGATCAGGAAACAGGAGATGCAGAAGAGCATCAAAGCATCGAGTTTGGGTGGTGACCATGGGGGAGTTCGTGGGAGAAGGCTGGGTTTGCCTCTGCCCGTGCGGCTAGAGATGTTGAAATAATCAGTCACAGACACCAAAAGGCTGGGGAAGAGTTACAGCCATGCAGGTGAGCCATGAAAAAAGACTGGGAGCTCTAAAGAAAGAACCTTGGATACAGTCTGATCAGGAGAGTTAAGTTAGGACCAAGGCAACTTCTCAATGGTAGCTGCCAGAAATATGTAGGGTGAGCATTAGTGTCTGTAGGGATCCCACAGGAAAACAATAAAAAAGATGGGGAAAGGAAATTCAGAGGTCTCTCTCAGCTATGTTGGCTCTGACAAGACAGCTAGATATCTGGAGGGATATGCCAGAGACACAAGTGGAGTTTTTAATTGGTGTACATTAAAACACTGGATATATAAACTGCGTCAATGGAGAGAACATCTAAATTTGTGTAAGATCATAAAAACATGAAGAGGCAAAAGAGGAAAGACCAAAGCATAGTGCTCTGTGGAAATATTTCTCTCTAAAGCCACAGTGAAGGAACCCCAGACAGACAGCAAATTTCTAAACACGCTTGTAGGCATGTTTCCCTAGGAACTTAATTCCAGACTGCGCATGCCTTTAAGCAGCAGTATTCACACTGTTTGTGCAACACTCCTATCTCCTGTGCACAGCAGCATTTTTACGAATCTGTGTCAGTTCTCGTTCCATTTCGTGCACCTTTGACTTGCTGTCAGTGTAATAAGTTCACCAGTCACCTGGGCGGGTATTCTCATTATTGTCTGCCTCTGCTGATCTTGTGGGCCACCACTTCTTCATGTTATGCATAATCTGGATGATAGACTGTGTGGACTGCTATGTCAGTGAGTGATGTCAGTTGATACTGTGAATGAACATCTTTACACTGTATAAATGAATACGGGCTTGCTTTCACCGGTCTGCACTAAACACCAACCCGTTAATATTGCGATTTACATTTCAGTCTACGTACATACAGCAGAGAAAGGGCTTTAGTTTACCTCATCTCTTTTTGAATTAGTGTTTAAATACAGACTTTTCCTTACAAACGTTTTCTTCTCAAAAGGAGTGAGGTTGCTGGTAGTGGTCTTAAGCAAACCATGTTCACTAGAAAAGGAAGGTCAAAGGAAGCATGCCCGCCACAATGAACAAGACTGGCAAACTGGACAAACAATGGACAAGGAGAAGACAGCTACTCAACAACTTTTTTGCCTCAGTCTTCAAGAGTAACCTCTCTTCTCACACGTCTTAAGTGGATGGACTGCAAGACAGGGACTAGGAGAAAAAAGTCCCTCTCAATGGAAGAGAAGATCAGGTTCGTGACCACCTGAGGAACCTGAACATACAGAAGTCTACGGCACATGACAAGATGGATCCCAAAGTCCTGAGAGAATTGGCTGATGTAGGTACCAAGCCACTCTCCATGATATCTGAAAAGTCATGGCAGTCAGGTGAAGTCCATGGTGACTGGAAAAGGGAAACATTGCACCTGTTTGGTGGAGGAGGAATTAGCTGGATGGCCACTTCCAGAAGGTAGTGATCAATGGCTCAATGTCCAGATGGACATCAGTGATGAGTGGTGTCCCGCAGGGGTCTGTTCTGGGACCAGTACTGTTCAATATCATCATCAATGACATAGGCATCAAGTTTGCAGACAACACCAAGTTGAGTGGTGAAGTTGACATGCCTGAGGGTGGGATGCCATCCAGAGGGACCTGGACAAGCTGGAGAAGTGGGCCCATATGAACCTCACGAGAACCAACAAGGCCAAGTGCAGGGTCCTGCACTTTGATGGGGGCAGCCTGTGGTATCAGTACAGGCTGGGGGATGAAGGGATTGAGATCAGCCCCGCTGAGAAGGACTTGGGGGTACTGGTCAATGAAAAGATGGACACAGACCGACAATGTGCACTCACAGCCCAGAAGGCAAAATGTATCCTGGGCTGCATCAAAAGCAACATTGGCTAGCAGGACGATAGAGATGATTCAGCCCCTCTGCTCTGGTGAGACCCCACCTGGAGTACTGCATCCAGCTCTGGAGGCCTCAGCACAGGAAAAACATGAGCGTGCTGGAGTGAGTCCAAAAGAGAATCACAAAAATGATCAGAGGGCTGGAGCACCTCTCCTGTGAGGAGAGAGTTGGGGTTGTTCAGCCTGGAGAAGAAAAGGCTCCAGGGAGACCTAATTGCAGCCTTCCAGTGATTAAAGTGGACTTAGAAAGAAGATAGGGACAAAAGTTCTAGAAGGCTCCGTTGCAATAGGACAAGGATTAATGGTCTTAAACTAAAAGAGGGTAGATTCAGACTAGGTCTGACTAGAACCTTTATAGGTCCCTTCCAACTCAAACTATTCTATGTGCTTCCTCCACTAATTAGATCAGTTGCTGTTTATCAGAGCATTATTCATCTTTCAGACTATCTAGCAATTATTTTATATAATTGGTTTTTAATATATTTTCAGGTATTCATGGAATGATATATCAAATATGTAACTAAAATCTACCTACTTCATCTCCTGCATGTTAGTTAGTTAAATATTAGTAGGTTGCATAACTTACTAATTTTGTAACAGTCTTATGGCACCAGCTGTTCAATATCCGATTATGCTGTTTCGTGTTTATGTTCCATCATACTTACACATTCAGATTTTTTCTCCTCATATTTATTCCACTCACGATATCTAGACTTCGTTTTTTTCAATATCTGGTTTAACCAAGCCTTTATTACTTTATAATTGATCAAACTGCTGTCTTTAAATGCCAGCATCCAGGTTGTCATCAGTTTTACCTTTTTATTTACCAGTAAGCCTCTATGATTCTTAAAATGTCTCCATGTATTATTTGTGACAGCTTTTCTGACTTCCATCTTTTTTGCTAGAATTATCTCACTATATCTTTAATTTTTTCTTTTCCTATAAATGTTTTCTCATTGTACATGCAGTTACCCAACCTAGTTTCATTGATACACTTCACAGTCACGTTTCTTAACAATGGACGTTGGCCCAGCTCTCTAATGATCTTCATTAGGTCCCATATTCTTATTTGTGGTAATGTAGCATCTGAGTCATCTTGATGTTTGAATTCAAAATGCCAAGAAGCTCTTGGCACTTCTTAGATTGTGTGCTGCTGAGACTAGATAAGCACGGCGAGTGTGCTTTGCTCAATTATTTGTGTTCGGTCCTAAGCTGACAACATGATTATTAATTACATTTTGCAGTATTTCAGTCCTCATCCTGCTAATTGGACTGGGATGCTAATGGCTGACCTTCTTTTTAGTCTTTTGCCCCTGAATGCGTGCCTGTTAAAAGACCACATCTGACCACTTGTGTAATTCAGTGTGTCTTGTTATTGCAGCTGCTTAATTAGGGGTCATGTCTTCATAATAAACTACATAGGCAGAATTAATTTCTCAGAATTTCATTTACTGAGGGGAACTGGGGTGGGTATTTCATTTGAATCATTTATGATTTCATCTCCTTGACAGATGTTCATAAATATCTACACCTGAACTGGAAATATTGTTATATTCTTATTACCTTCTTGCAGACAAGATTCTCAGCCTGCACACACATCTCACAGAAGCCAATTGTTTTGATTTGCTTGAAATCTTCCCTTTTTTTAATGGCTTTCTAAACATTGAAGTGGCCATATATTTGGCTTTCCCCCAACAAGAAGCCCAGGGTTTCTTTCTTCTGAGTTAACCAGCACATTGTTTACCATAAGATTTAGCTGTAGGTGAAAAGTTCATTAGTTTCTCTCACTTTTGCAGTAGATTGCAAAGTTCGGCTGTTACCCATCTGTGACTTCAAGGCCCCAGGACTCGCTCAGTCTGTAAAGCTTTCCTGTAAGTCACCACCAAGACTCCAGGAGCTATTAAGCATCCTTCATATCGTTATGGGCTCCCTTTGAGATGCCGGGACAGAGAATGAACATTCAAACACACTGGCAGAAGAGGATAAGCAACAATTTAACGTGACTGAAGTACATATTAACACCTCCTAAAACATGCCATTTTATTTCACACGGCTTAAAGTAAAAATTATCGATTAAGGCAATGGGATTTCAGAAAAGCAGTTTCAGATAATGATGTAAAATGTTTGGTATCCTGCTACTGTCAATTAATCCGGTGACTATCTAGTGTAATATATATGTAGAAAAATCCAATAGGAAGAGATCTTTGGATTCCATCACTTTAGCTGAATACCTGTCCACTAGATAATACAGCCACACTTCATTTATTTTGCTTTACTAGCTGTGCAGGGGCTCAGCTTCAAGGAGTATTTCAGAAGGTGCCTTTTCTTGAAGTGACTATGGTCAGTGTGCATTCCTCAGATTCAGATCCCTCCAACAGGGAAAATCCTAACTGAGTTTCTTTGGGCTAAGAGAAGTGCTCTAGCCATTTGGATACCAGCAAAAGATATATTGGACCTGCTTCAGTAAACTTTTTAAATGAATGTATCAGTAAAGTCTAGCTATGCTTACATAATTTTTACTATATTAGGCCTTAATCATCTCTCTGACTAGCCTTTGGCTTTCACTCATGCTTTGGAAGAAGAAAAATCTCATAGATCTTTACACCACGGAGCTTCTAAATCATGTGGGAGGCAGTTTAGGCACCAAGAACTGAGATGAGTCTGGGATGACTTCAGAGCTGCCTAAAGACTTTCAGGACTCTTGTGAGTCAGGCTCCGCTGTGAGTGAGAAGGCTTTCTTGTTCCCTCGCCTGGCAGAGTTGCTTAAAATTTGCAAAATCTAGGCAAAGAGTAGGCGTAGGGTAGGTCCTTTCCCAAAGGAACTAATAAAGCAACTCCGCGGACCTGACACGATTATGGAATTCATAGTGACACTCCCCTAAATAGAGGATGGTGGTGACCTGGAAAGGCTGAGGTTCTTGCATTGTTAGTCAACACCTCACTCAAAAAGCACGTGCACTCTTTAATTTCTAGCTAAACTTTTTATGCAAATATGACTTAGCAGTGCAGAAGGGCAAGGAACTCTTTTGTTGCTCTCTAGAACTGTGAGAACTTTATAAGAAATAACATTGCTTTCTTTTAAAATATTCTGATGACAAGACTAAAAGTAAAATACAAGTAAAAATACATTTTAATATGTTATTACCACAAATCCAGATAATCCATTAAATAAGGAAAAGCATCATGAACATCTAGAGATGAGCAGTAATTTCTAAGAGCAAGCTATAATTGGAAAGGATGTGAGGTTTATTGAGCTGGATTATTTTGAGGGTGAGAAATTTCTGTAGGGTTTACTGTTATGTGCAACCCCTCTTATTCTGAGAAATGCTGGAAGAACTGTTCCACGCAGGAAAGGTCTGTCCAAGTATGAAATCTTCATCCCACAAGCTGATCTGCGCAGGAGATGTCTCGAGCATTGACTGGGATAAGGAAGGGTTGGTGGGCATCCATTCCTGCCGCAGGAGAGCAAGGTCAGATTTCTGGGGAAGTTTTCAGGACTACCTCAAATCACCCCCCTATTCCCACTGCCAGGGAGATGCCCTTCATAGCAGCAGAAAGGCTCAGGACTCTCTTGTAACTTCTGGGATGTGGCAGCAGGGTGGCTAAGGGGCAATCGCCTTAACAGCCCTTGCTCTGCCTTCCTGCTCACGTACCTCATAATTACCAAGAAAAAGAATGGTTTATTTTTATTTTTTTTTTAATGCTGGGGTCATCTTACTCAATGGCCATTACTTACCCCACACCGTATTCTTGACAAAGAGCTTTGAATAGTTCCCATCTGTAAAGTGAGGTTCCCATGCTTTTTAGTTATCAGTCTTGTTTCTGAATCTGAGACTCCCTTCTGCTTTTATCTGTGTTAATAAGTTCATTACCTCCCTTGAAATGCTGTGACCTACTGACATTTTGTTTGCCATGTAATTCTCAAGCAGTACGTCAGGACATCCCGTTGTCTGAAGACATGTCACAGATTATTTAGCTGTTTCAAAGCAGAAGGACTGCTTTCTGAAGAATAGGACTCTCGAGTTTTAATTTTTTAATGTATTTTTTTAAGTCCAAATCAGACCTCATTTCCCACCGACTTAAACATTTTATAGCTGCTTTTAAAATGTGTTTTCTTACTGATACTAACCACATCACTAATTTCCACCTTCCCGAAGATCTTTTTTCTAACTTTAATGAAAGAAGAGAATAAAAAACGTCTCCCCTGTTCCTCCGCATAAAATTTCCTGACATTTTCGCTAAAGGACTTTTTCTCTACGTCATGTATGTGGCTGTATCAGGAGGCACGGGCACATGCTGGCATCTGACATTTTTGGACAGTTATGCCAACTATATATAGTAACCGAAAATGGAAACATTTTACCTGCCAGTGTGCCTCCAAACAGCCCGGTCAGCCAAAGGCTCCCAGCCCAGTGGGTGTCCCTGTGGGTTCAGGAGTAACAGTGGGACTTCAGTCCTTCCTTGGGAGAGAATGAGGGAAGGAACGGTGCCAAGCAGGAGTGACAACAGCTTTAATTTTACTCTTATCAAGTTGGAAGGAGGATGGTGATTATTAGCTATTTACTAACAACCTGTACCTGGAGCTGGACACCAAACAGAGCTGTCCAGCTACAGAAAATAATGATTTCTCCATTCAGGCATTTCTTGAAACAAAGTGAGGAGGAAATTTCCCAGGTCACCTCTCTCATGTCAGTCAGGCAAGCTCCTTGGCTCTCTCATGCTGTAGCTTTTGGGATGCTGAAGGGAAATCCTTCACAGGTGTGAAATCGAGCATGGTGACACTCCAAAAACCCACCTGAAAGTCAGGTAAATGCATGATGGAGGTTGGCATCACAATCCCGAGACAAATATGATCAGACTTTTCATAATCACCAAAAATGCCCGGCTTCCACTGTTGACACCCAGAAAGCTTGAGATACTGGTGATCATCCAGTCCAGAAAGGCACGTCTCTTCCTTCATTTTCCAAAAGAAATCAAATGGTAATGTTTTCCATTCAGTGCTCTTTTTGCCATTTGTCTTCAGATAAATATTTGCTTCCAACAATTTATGCCCTCTCTCTGAGTTTGGGTTTGCAGCGTCTCTGAATTGGTTTCACATATGGTGTTGCAGAGGGTTTTGATAGCCACAGATGGTGAATCTGCAAACATTTGAAATCTGCTTCACTATCCAAACCTTTAATACTTGTCAGTGCCCCAAGAAGAGGTAGTAAATGCCTGATGTATCTATTCAGTCATAATAAACACTGAGGATAGTGAGTTGAATGAGAATTACATAAAGAAATCTTATCCCCTGATTCTGCAGCTCCAGCAATAATATCGTGAGGAGGATCACTTCACAGCAGGTAAATTGAAGAAGAAGTTTTAGTTGGGCTTTCTGAGCTTCATATTAATTTCCTTTGTTTGATTTCAGTCAGACCTGTGTAACTAAATTACACTATTTTTGTGTTAGCATGTTACATTTTGCTGCCATTAAAAGAATACAGGGAATTTGTATATGTATTGTCCCTGAATACCAAAGTCCATCCAAAATGAAAAGAAAAAGCAGATTTATTGGGCAGATAGAACTGACTCATTTGTTAGTGCGTTTATGCAGAAATTTAAAGTTACTTGTCCCATTAGAAAAACACAGATAATTTTTATTTTCCATGTTACATGAATAGCAGTACCTAGCAGATCCCACCCTGGCTGAATCCTTCACAGACAGAGATCTGTTGAGGGGCTGAGGTGGGGAGGAGGGAAGGACAGAGACAGACCCTGCTTCAACACAATGCAGCTCAAGGAGGTATTTCAGCTGATGGCTGTGGCCCAGAACCCATCTACACAGTGACACTGTCTGGCCTTTGTTTTAAAGGTAATTCTGCGTCTGGCTGTAAGTAAAGGTAAGGACAGGGAGAAACACTACCCTCAGTACTCCTGCAGACTTTTTGAAATACGGAGTGCCATTAGCCCCAGAAGCACACCAGCACCCCAGCTCTAAAAATTGCTGGGATGACTCCATAATAAAGGGTAGATGGCAAGGTAAAGTAAAAGAAAAAGACATCATCCCCATTTTACAAATGATAAATGGAAGTCCTGTGAACACATGTGACTTGCCCAAAGTGACACAGAAAGATCCGTGCCACAACTGTGCTGTACTTCAGGTGAAGTGTGCCCAGCCCAGGCTGGGTCCCCACACTGATTTATCCACAGCCTAAAGGCGCTGAGGGTCCAATAAACCCTGGGTGGGAAGCTCCTGAGAACAAACACGTTGGAAAGATGGACAGTAAATGGAAAGTTGCTCCCACAGACAGTTATCTGAAAAAGTCCAGCGTTGGGAAAAGAGACCAAGATGGAACGTAAGGCTGAGCTTAAGAAAAGCGAAGCAAAGGAGGCTTAGAAGTCAAGAGCAGACTCTGGGATGGGAGGAAAGGGAAGCAGGATATAAGGATTTAATCGATCTGCCATGATTAGAGGAATGGGCAGAGAAATACAGTTAGTTTGACAGATACAACTGGAAAGGAGAAAAGCAAAGGAGAAATAACAAGGTAAAGGCGAGTATTTCCCAAGGACGAATGAAAGGGCACAATGCACATTTTGCAGTGAAAGAGGGAGCTGGATTTGTCAAGGCTGTGGGTGCAAGAAAAGGGGATGACTCCCAGAACCGAGCCCACGGTGGGATGGGCAGCAAGGAAAGGTCTGTAACTCAGTCAGTCGTTATGCCCTGTGCTGTCCTGCCTCAGGGGAGCCTGCTCAATGGGTGCTGCGGCAGCCGTGACACCCCTTCTGCTTTCGTGTATCTGCTTTTGGATATCTGCTTCTTTCAAGCCTGCTGGGCTGGGAGCCACAGGGAACGGTGGTGGCCAGAGAGCAGGAGAGGGGGGCAACAAGATTTGGCAAGCAGGAATGGCAGAATAAACAGGCTCATGTCTCTCACAGGCATGGTCTTCCCTTCCAGCCATCAATAACAAGCAGTTTTAATCCCCAAACTTGACAGCTTTTCTACAGTTTGCTTCAGAGCGAGTGTTTTTGCCAAGGACTCACACCTCCACATGTAGACCTCCCTTCCTAGACTTTAAATGGCTGTCCAAGGATCATGACTTCGAACATGAGTTACCGTGCAATCCAAAGCAGTATATTTTTGCAAGTAGGGGAATGAGAAGAGAGACCCAGTTTCTCTCTCACTGTACAAACTTTCAGATTTACACAGTGCAGCTTGAAACCGTAACTGTTCTAATGAGGAAAATGTGCAGTCAACTGAACATTAACTGTTTTGGACACTATTACTGTAAAAATAAATAATCAACCAACTTTATCTCTGAATAGAAAACTCTGCAGTGGGAAGACTGACTGAATAACTGACATGATTGCTGAGGAAGAGATGGAAATAACAGTTTACAGTTCACGGGATGTCAATGGACAATCAACGTGGTAAATTAGGATGTGGCTGAAATTATAGATAAAGTAATTAAAATTAGACATGAATAATAGAACACAGTTCCTCTAGAATAGAATAGAAAATGCTGCTAGACAGAAACAGAATAATACTGTGCAAATGTACAGAGAAGTACATTTTTTTTAAGAGAAGTTCAAATTGGCAAGAGATGTGTTCAATATCTCCACTGACACTTCTCACAAGGTTATAATAGGCAGCTGTAAATTATTGTTGGAGAGGAATTTAATTTAATCGCAACTCATCCTTATGAAAAACACTTTCTGAAGCATATTTTAATGTCGATGCTAGGGTGTATTTAGATTACCTTTCAGACGAAGTCTATTCATCTCAGCTGGCCACAGTTTGACTGTACTCTCCTCTTCAGTCTATCGCTCTCTTTTAAATTGCAGAAACAGTGTTATGAACAGAATAGCCATAAGCCCTGCTGGTCCAGCAAAGCTGCTGTTCACCACCAATGCTGGAGCTGCTTTTTACATAAAAGGAGAAAATTACAAAACCAGACAAAGTGGGGTGTTTATTTGTTCTTTCTGTTTCCCTGCAAAACTCCTCTTGGAAGCCACTGCCAAGAATGTGATGCACTACGTAAGGCATTAGTTTGGCCTAGCAGAACGATTCCCATAATTTTAAAATCCTAAAGTGATTTTGCTGAATGAATGCAGGACTGCAACTCTGGTCAAGAAGCCTGTATGTCATTAGATTCCAAAATATAAAGGTTCAAATTCAGCAGGCTCTATAAACACGTCTGATTTCAAGGCCTGATTTCAGGCACCAATACAGGTTAGGGGTGGACCTGCTGGAGACAAGTTCCGAAGAGAAAGATCTGGGGGTCCTGGTAGACAACAAAATGACAATGAGCAAGCAGTGTGCTCTTGTGGCCAGGAAGGCCAACGGAATCCTGGGCTGCATAGGGAAGAGCTTGGCTAGTAGGTCGAGGGAGGTCATTCTTCCCCTCTGCTCTGCACTGGGGAGGCCACAACTGGAATATACTGCGTCCAGTTCTGGGCTCCCCAGTTCAAGAGGGACAGGGAACTGCTGGAGAGAGTCCAGCGAAGGGCAACGAAGATGATGGAGGGATTGGAGCATCTCCCTTACAAGGAAAGGCTGAGAGAGCTGGGGCTCTTTAGCCTGGAGAAGAGAAGGCTGAGGGGAGACCTTATCAATGCTGACAAGGATCTAAAGGGTGGGTTGAAGGAGCAGGGAGCAGGACTCTTTTCAGTGGTTCCCAGTGAGAGGACGAGGGGCAACGTGCACAAGCTGGAACATGGAAAGTTCCACTGAAATATGAGGAAGAACTTCTTTCTGGTGAGGGTGGCAGAGCCCTGGAAGAGGCTGCCCAGGGAGGGTGTGGAGTCCCCTTCTTTGGGGATTTTTCAAGACCCGCCTGGATGCCGTCCTGAGTAACATGGTCTAACATGATCTGGGCAATCCTGCTTCAGCAGGGGAGTTGGACTAGATGATCTCTAGAGGTCACTTCCAACTCTAAAAATTCAGGGAAATTCAGTGAAATTCAGTATGTGGACAGTATGACTGAAATCCTGTTTTTACAGATCTGATCTTAAGTATTTCCTCCATAATATGAATGCTGAACATTCAGGTTTTCCAAGGGTAGTTTTTTCTGCACTTAGGCACTTTGAAATTTTTCCCTTTCTCTTTGTGAGTTCAAATTCCAGTGACATGATGGAGAATACTCGTGGCATCTCTAACGATTTTTAGCTGATGGGAATCTCACCTGAATTTTTTTTCTCAGGTGTGTGCATGTGCACGTTTGGAATGCAGCGGGCCTTTAGGAGAACAAGATCATACAAAACACAAGTATAAATTATGTGTTATCAAGATAATATGAACAAGATAGGAGCATTCAGTTGTTATACATTGGAAAATAGAAAAAAAAAAATGGCCTTCACTATACAGAAGATCTTTTAACATTCTCTAGTATGTCCTTTTCCAGTTGCCACACTGACACCTCTGTGAGCCTGGGACGGGCATCAAATCCTCCCTGAGAGTACCTGTGTAGGCACACGAGTGCGTGAGGGTGCTGAGCCTGCTTATCAACCCCAAGGCAAAGACAGCCCCTCTCCCTCATTTAATGGTGAAAACTGCTTCATCCTAAAAAGGAGGGTTGAACACATGGGTACACCTACCCTGTCTGCATTCTCATAACTACCCCTCACAAACCGAATCAGAGGGCGACCGGAGTGTTGGGCATCTCCAAATTTCCCTTGTTCCAAAGGTAAGTAATACTCACCAACCCTAAACTGAGGACTCTGAAGCCCATGTGGGGATGGGCTCCACTAAGTACTGCGGAGTATATGATAGCAAATTTGAGTTTTGATATAAAAGCATGATTATTCCCGTGTTATATCTTTTTATCTTTCTTTCTCCTTTACTACATATATTCTGGCAAATCTTTGGGTTTTCCAGCAGTTTGCTAATGATCTGATATGTTTTAATCAATCTTGTTTTGGTTTGGTTTTTGTTTGTTTGTTATTATTATTTTTTATTGAGCTGTTTCTAATGGTTCACTATTAATTAAAACATATCTAAATTTTCAATTTAAAGTAGTTTAAATTGTTGCCCAGGCTTTTCCCACAGGCAGAGGCATGCTAGTAGTGCAGCACTGGTGAATCGGATTTAATGTGCATTTTGAAACAAGCATAGCTGCAATTATGCCCAGAGAATCCCTGCCAAGTTTTTAACAGTTTATTTTTATTGTAAAAGCATCTTTTAAATACCTTTGTTTCTTCTGGGATGGATTATTGGTTTAGAGTGTTTCAAGCCAAATTTTCACTTCATATATTACCCAGTAATCAATTTATCATTAATAAAAATCACAAGTTATAGTTAAATAAAATAAAGAACTAATACCAGAGAACATGCTGGAATTAAAGGTATTTATATTTGCTATAATACATGAAGTAGTTATTATTTTTATGTTACTCCTGATATTGTAAAGTGCTATGCAAACTTTAAGTGTATCATAAAACCTAAGAACTCATTATTGCTCTATCCATATTTTATAGATGAGGAAAAGAGGGCAGAGAAATGCCCTACCCATTGCAACAGAGAAGCAAAATTAGAACTCCTGAGTGTTTTGAGACTAACAATCCATCTCTTGAGGAAACTGTCTTTGAATTTGCTTCTGTAATAAGATTCCGACTTTTTCTTCCTTCACAACGGATAGAAAAAATAGAAGGTGTGTACAATTTATTCATCATGTTGATAAATGTTGTACATCTAAATTTTGAACCTTTTTCCATTGCAGCTTGGA
>JAHREE010153324.1:0-21849 GCA_033628505.1 Tringa tobata | reverse complement strand
CCCAGGAGGCTGAACACCCTGGGAGTAGCTGGGCTGACTATTGAAGACGGAGGCAAAAAAGGCATTAAGTAACTCAGCCTCCTCCTCGTCCTTGGTCACAATGTTTTCCCCCACATCCAGGAAGGGATAGAGATTCTCCCTGACTATCTTTTTGTTGTTTAGTTTGAGTGGCTTTCTAGCCACTCTTCCCCAAGCCTGTAGTGCTGGGGGAAGAGTGACTAGAAAGCTGCCTGGCAGAAAAAGACGTGGGGGTATGGTCGATTGCCGGCTGAACATGAGCCAGCAGTGTGCCAAGGTGGCCAAGAAGGCCAACCGCATCCTGGCCTGTATCAGGAACAGCATGATGAGTAGGACCCGAGAGGTGATCATCCCCCTGTATTCAACACTGGTGAGGCCTCACCTCAAGTACTGCATCCAGTTTGGGGCCCCTTACCACAAAAAAGACATTGAGGTGCTGGAGCGGGTCCATAGAAGGGCAACGAAGCTGGTGAGGGGTCTGGAGTATAAGTCTTATGAGGAGAGGCTGAGGGAGCTGGGGTTGTTCAGCCTGGAGAAAAGGAGGCTGAGGGGAGACCTTATCATTCTCTACTATCTGAAAGAACTATCTGAAAGAAGGCTGTAGAGAGGCCGGGGTTGGTCTCTTCTCCCAAGTCACAGGCAGTAAGACAAGAGGAAATGGCCTCAAGTTGCGCCAGGGGAGGTTCAGGTTGCATATTAGCAAAAATTTCTTCACTGAAAGGGTTATCAGGCATTGGAATGGGCTGCCCAGGGAGGTGGTTGAGGCACCATCCCTGGAGGTATTCAAAAAAGGAATTGACATAGTGCTCGGGAATATGGTTTAGTGTTGGTGTGTGGTTTTTTGGTTTGGTTTGGTTTTTATGGTTGGACTAGGTGATCTTAAAGGTACCTTTCAACCTAGGCAATTCTGTGATTCTGTATTTATAAAAACTTTTTTTGTTGTCCTTTATATTTATAGTCAGGTTGAGTTCCAGTTGGGCTTTTGCCTTCATAATTTTTTCTCTGTATAACCTAAGACGATCTCTGTACTTCATTCATACACCTCTCTATGCTCAGTATCAAAGTACTGAATGTCCTTTATTTCGGTTGACTTTGAAGCAAGTTCAGATGCTCTCCGTGCACTGAAGAAGCAGGGTTTTCATTGTGTAAGCTCCTTGCCCTATCTGAGATGCTATACATCACCATGGTTAAATGTCCATGCAGTTTGGGAAGAGACTGCCTGACTCCATAGGTACTCCATTGCCTGGGATGGCAACTCTTTCACATGGCATTTTCACACAGAGGCTTACCCAAACCTCCATATTGAAAACCCATTCTTCTAGTGCTGGTAAGAGTGAGTTCCGAGTTGCACACACCACAGCCAAGAGCATAAATAACAGCATAAATTCAATGAGCATTCAAGTGCTCTTTTAAACTTCTTTCCCTCCTTTTCATGAGGGGTAAGAAGTTTTTTCTTCTTAAACTCAAAAATTCAATATTTTTAGACAACAAACACCAAATGTTCACAGGCATTCAGAATAAAACTCAGTTGGAATCTGATCAAACAGCACCAGAGAAAAATGTCAGTTAGTTTCACAGATCTAATTCTTACAAAGATTATAAAGATCCAAATCGCAAATCCAGAATTAAGAAAAGTCTATGCCTCAACATGCATGAAAGGATTAAATAATACTTCTTTAGAAATGCATTCATCACTCTTGAGGGTACAGATTCTCTTTTCCTAGACAACTAAATACACATTAGATACAGCTATTGTAATTGACCAATCAGGGGCCAGAAAAGAAAGCAGAAAAAAAAAAAAAGACTGAAGAACAATGACAGCCAGGATTTTAAAAAACACCACAATTGTTACTACTTTTACATGGATTTGAAGGTGCATGCAATCACTGTTCCCAATGTTGATCAAAACTAGCATTAACAGAAAGCTATACTGAAAAATAAACCCTCTCAGGTCACTGTATTTGGGAAACTAAAGAACTTCCTTAAGGTCAGTAGACCATGCTTAAGTAGTCATAGCTCTTGTGGAAATATTGATGCCAGTAGGATTTTATCACAGGCTTCCTGTGATTTGAATTTCAGAAATTTAGAATTCTCAAGACCAGGAGGTGAGCATCAGTTTCATAAGCCGCCTCCCCACAGCAGGTGCTGGGAAGAAAACTGCTCACTGAGACGAGACTGTGGTATGCCTGGATAGTCTGGTCTGCAACAACCTGGACCCTTTGGTGACTACTTGGTCTGCCAATTAGTCAAAAAAAAAAAAAAAAGTGCTGAGGCAAGAAGCAGAAATTTGTCACCTGCACAATGAACAGTGTTCAGACACATCAGTAATGCGCTAGTCTGTCTGTCAGTGGAAGGGAGCAGCCTGGCTGGGTGTAAAATCGGAAAGTCCTTGCACAAATGAAGAAAGTTTAGCATCTGCTTAGTCCAAGGAAGTTACAGGAACTACTTGGGAATTTAAAGTACACAGAAACCACCTGCTAACCAGGGAGAGTGGAACTTCTGGGGTGAAACCATACCACTGAGCCTTCATCATGTAGAAGTGAATACTGGAAGTTCACATTCATGTTGACTTTCTTTCCTTCCTTTTTTTTTTCAGTGTCACATTTTAAATCTTGGTCGTACTCATATTCAGTCTTACAAAATGTAGTTCTTCAGCTGGAGATGTATTTTACATGCCTTTATTTTGCACATAGCATTCAAAGGCACGTTTATACTAAATGCTTTGAAAGTATATTCTCCCTCTGAATAAAAAATAGTGAAAGTGCAAGTTCTGAGTGGTCCCAAATTTGGAACAAGACCTCACTTTTGTAGCTGAAACCCACATGTGCATCAGTTACCTGGCAAATAGGAAGGGCAGACATACACAAAAATTACCATAGAAGCCCTGTATTTCCTCATGTTCTCCAGCTTCCCTGGCTGTGGCTCCAGCCTTCCTGTCATTCTGACTGAAGACTTTGTTCAAAGTTTGCTCTGAAGCTGAAGGAAATCATTCCATTGTTCTACCAATGATTTCAGCAGGCTCTGGATCACACATAAAAACTGGGAAGAACAGAGACTTTGTCCTTTTTTAAAAAAAATAATTATGCGGAGATTGCATAATTGTTATCTAATCAGTTGGGCCACTGATGCATTTTCAGGTACTTTAAAGCTTGCTTTTATATTTTTAAAGTTGCTTACATATGACTTTATCCAGGTCCTCAGGCTATTTGGATCCTCTTTCTTAAAGCCTCAAGCATCTAAATTGCTGAACTGAGCCTTTTCATGACTAGTGTCCAGACTCCCTAACTAAAGTTTGAAACTGCAGTGTAGTCATAAGCCTCAAACAAAGAAAAATAAAAAGAATGTGACTTTCATTATTATATATTTTTAACCATTGATTTAAGAGTGTTCCACAAATGTTTGAGGCTCGACCCATTATCATTTAATTTTTGGAACTGGCAAAAAGCATCATTTCTTCTCTAAACTTCTGTTGTTTAGTCCTCAACAATACTAGTAATAATTGTTCCCTAACTTCTCACTGTGTCAACATCCTTTTTAGTGTCTTTTCTGCTAATAATAAGCATCTGGAATCTCTCCTTCACATCTTCTCAAGGTGGCTTTCAAACTGGGCGTTTACCACTCTAAGAGCCCTGTATGCTGACCTCCTAGCTCTGTCATGAAAGCAGCTGAAGCTACAGGTATCAAACATTTGTGAAAAGTTGGTGTATTAATATACACTTCAGAGTACAGCGTTAACTGATGCAGGGGACACTTGCAAAAGGAGAAGGAAAAAACAAAAGGAGCAAAAATAAATGAGGAAATCTAATAATTCCCAATAGCTGCCTGACCTCAAGCCATTTTATATTGCCAGTCTGTAATGGAGAAATGTTACCAGGAGACTCTGCGTGCCACCCTCTCACAGCAACATACATGGAATGCAAAGGTTAGGAGCAGTGGATACAGACATACTTATATGGGTTTATTAAACTGTCACAGACTATTTATACAGGATACTTAGGGGAAAACAAAATGTAGTATCTAATATCACAACAAATGCACTGCCTGCACAGCAGAAATTTCTCAATTCAGGTATTGGTTTTGTTTATCAGTCATAGATAATAGCCTTTTCAGCATTTCCCATTAAGATAAAGGGCTATGTTCTCACGTCCCTTGTAAAGATACACGATGGAAGTAGATGCAGAAACAGCAGGAGTCTTTTTTGCTCAGTCGGTAATAGACCATATGGGAAGACAAACTGCTTTTATTTTCCTTACTTTCATTAAGATAATGTGATGCTCAAAAAAGGCATTCCTGAAGGCCGAAGGCCATTGGATAAACAGCAAGTACTCTAGGCAATTGCCTTGCCAGTGAGATTTATTCTATCAGTCCTCTTTGGGATCTCAGTGCAATTTTTGCTTCCATCTGCATGGCTACTGGAAAGGGCATCTGTTTAACATCCCATGCAGAACATTACCTTTAAAAGAAAATGACCTGTCTACAGCCACGCTTCACAGTCAGTACAGATGTGAGCCCACCGCCTAACGTACAATCTCAGCTATGTTGCCAGGTGGCCCAGAGTACATTGCATGAACACATTCCCATGTTTAAAGTAATGTTCCTTTTTTGTAAGGATGTAAGCGATACATTAACACCAGCATCTGCCCATGCTGAAGGCTGAGTTTAGCACAGTCTTACAAATAGAGCAGAAAACTCTGTCAGTGAGCACATTAACATAGGAGGATTGATTTGAGTCTGTAACAAAGAGGCAACACACCTGGTTTCTGAGACTTTACACTGTCATAATAGGTAAGTTAAGATCATTTGAAGCAAAAACAAGGCAGCCTAACCTTTCCATACTCTTGAACTGGTTAGGAAGATTTCAGAGTCATGGGTATAAAATGCATATAAAGGAGAGCAGGGGGACAAGGGAACTATGCATCAAGAGATTAAGTAATTAGAAAAAGATCAGAAGCAGAGACTCACATGTGACTATTATTTTTGGAAAAAGGGATTTTGTTAAAGAATTACTTTTTTTTTTTACTGGAAAATGCTTCAAGTTCAAGCCAGGCTTAAAAGCATAACCATATGGGACAAGAGCATAACAGCTGCACTCAAATATTTTCTTAAGAGATGAACATTCATACTCATTCTGTGCTATATCAAAAAAACATTTCTATGTATCAGCTTAGTTCACAAGTGCTTTTGAAAGGGTGTGATTGTTTGTCCTTTCCAAAGCCATTTTTAGCTGGAGCCGTCATTGCTTACTCTTCCCTGGTAACGCACAGTATGCTGGATCCTCATAAGGAAAGTAAAATATACCTTTTCTGGTAGTAAAGAGGGCATTGGCTCCTCAATATTGCCTGAAGAAGGAGAAAGTGAGGAATATGTTCTGCCCACATTATTTAAATATTTATCCATCCTTGAAATAAACATTCAAGTATAACGTGTTAAAAATAAAATGTTCTAGATCATGCTCATAAATACCTTATTTATGGTTTGAAAATATAAGTTGGAATGTCAAACTGAAATATGTCCTTCACTTACAATCATAAATTACACAGCACCATAAATTAACTGGACATTTTACAAATATAGATATTTCTCCTGTCCCAAAGAATTTAAATTTCAATCAGGCATGACAAACAGAAGGCCTGGCAGAGGACAATAGTTCAAGACAGGAATGATGAGAAAAGAATAAACATTGTCTGAAGTGATGAGTTTAAAGTAGAGACAGAGAAGACAAGGTAAAGGTCTCCTTTAGGTGTAGAAGAGAGTTTTAATTTTAAACTCCTCTCTGCTCCCTAGAGAAGGACAAAATACAGCTCTGGAAGTCTTCATTTACATGCTTACTGGTAAGTTCACTTACTGAGTTTTGAAGGTTTGGTTGGAACTTGTTTATGTTTTGATTGTTCATAGATTATTATTCCAAGTATACTTACAGAAGACACTGAATTTACAAGTGAGAGCTTTTGGCTTAGTAACAAAGCTAAAAAGCTCAGTCACAGGTGGCAGAGGGCTCTGTTTCACTCTGTGCTCCCAACACGGAGGGCTTGTGCCAAGCACAGAGAGAATCATAGAATCATCTAGGTTGGAAGAGATCCTTGGGATCATCGAGTCCAATCATCTACCCTACTCTACAAAGTCCTCCCCTACACCATATCCCTCAGCACCACATCTAATCGTCTCTTAAACACATCCAGGGATGGTGATTCAACCACCTCCCTGGGCAGCCTATTCCAATGCCCGACCACTCTTTCCGTGAAGAATTCTTTCCTAATGTTCAGTCTAAACCTACCCTGTTGGAGCTTGAAGCCATTCCCTCTCGTTCTGTCATTAATTACCTGTGAGAAGAGACCTGCACCAACCTCTCTACAGTGTCCTTTCAAGTAGTTGTAGAGAATGATGAGGACTCCCCTCAGCCTCCTCTTCCTCATACTAAACAGTCCCAGCTCCTTCAGCCTCTCTTCATATGATTTGTTTTCCAGGCCCTTCACCAGTTTCGTTGCCCTCCTCTGCACTCGCTCCAGCACCTCGATATCTCTCTTGTATTGAGGTGCCCAAAACTGGACACAATACTCCAGGTGTGGCCTCACCAGTGCTGAGTACAGGGGCACAATCACCTTCCTACTTCTGCTGGTCACACTATTTCTGATACAAGCCAGGATGCCGTTGGCTTTCTTGGCCACCTGGGCACACTGCCGGCCCATATTCAGCCGCTTGTCAATTAGAACCCCGAGGTCCCTTTCTTCCAGGCAGTTTTCCAGCCACACTTCCCCAAGCCTGTAGGGCTGCATGGGGTTATTGTGGCCCAAGTGCAGAACCTGGCAGAAGCCACAACCATGGTGCAGAGCTGACTTCACAGCAAGGAGGGACAGACTCAGCCACATATGTGCAATGCTGGCTACACAGGAACCTAGCTGGTGGCAGCCACCCAAAGCTAACCTCCCTACAATTTCTGGCTGGCAGAAGTAGGACTGATATCACCAGCCAGTATGGGTGTACATACTGTGGAGTGGCAAAGGGTTGCTGGTAAACTTTGGTGGATCTGCAGAGGGTTGCCACTTTCACGAGTCCCTTGCATACCAAGAAGGCAAGAATGGGTTTGACTGAGGTGGTGGATGAAGTTTGTGGCATGATTAAGCAATCTGGACCTCAGAAAGCTGGGCAATAAATAGTTGAAGCTTGAGACTAACAAGCTCTATTCGCAGTGCTTTGAAGTAGTCACTTCTCCAAATAATAGCTAAAAGCATGGAGAATTATGCAAATTTTCTTTGTTGGTCTTTTCATTCCTCTGCAATAATACATTAATTTTCTCTTCTTAATAAAAATTTTGGACTGGTAAAAAGCCTGAGCTATTCCTCTACACCATAGCAGTGGTGTTATAGCTAAGGTGCCTCCTGGGAGACATTGTCCAACTGCAGCCAACTGCAATTGCTTTGATGCAGGAGCCTACTATGATTTAAGACACCCTCAGACACCTGAAACCCTTGTAAAAGACTTGTGGGAGCCCTGTAGCCATCTGGGACAACACCTGGCTGTGATACGCCATAGCACCTAATATGATGCTAGACATCTATGTTTAAGCAACTGAATTTTTCCCATCGTGTCAAAGAAAAGTGAAAGAAGGATAAAACAAAAGGTACTTTAATATATGGAACTGAAATGATACTTTACCTCAGCCATTGTTTCTTGACTACCATGAAGCAGTGACAAACCTAGATGAACCCTCAACCTACAAAATACCCTGTTTATCTAGCAGCAGCTGAAGTTGCTGAACCTTTTGAAAAGGTCTCTTGCCTCATCATACCCACCTCAGCTTTAGATAAATCCAGCCTCATTTTGTTGATCTTCAGCAGTAAGTAGCGTAGTTAGTGATAAAAGGGATATCAAGGTGCCGCACTTGTACAGACCAGCCTGAGCATTGGTGGTCTGATGTGTCTCAGAGAAGTGCTGGACAGATGTCGAGCAGGGCACATGATAAGACATTGTGTAAGGAGCTCTGGCAAGTGACACATTTTGGCAGGAGAGAAATTGCTCACCTCTGCTGTCTCACTGCATTTCATAGGCTGTCAATGAGGTCAAAGCTCCCCCCAACACTATTTGTTCTTCTTTCTTCCCAGAAGGACAGACGTATACTGTTCTCTGTACGTAGAGTGGATTGGGTGTATACTTGCAGTACAGTGGACACTTACCCCTCTTGATAGCAAGAGATAGCCACTGTTACTGCTGACTTGATTGAAAGTCCTGGTCTGAAATCTGCATGTAAAGAGGTCTATTCACATTGGTGGACAGACACAAATGCAATTGAGTTTCTTCAACCAAAAGACATGCTGGGCAGTTTTTTGAGATGTACAGATTTCATTGATACTTTGTAACTTCCAGTGGGAGACCACAGCACTTTACAGCAAATATCCCTCTTAAAAATGACCCTAGGTATGCAATTACCAGCACAAACGTGAAATCCAGTTGCAGACCCCGGCATCCTTACCTTCTCTTTCCTGAAAGGACAGAAGGTATTTGCACCAGGTGGGCAAAATCACTGCTGTCCTGAGTTTTTATTTTGTTTAGGTACAGAGACTACGCTTAAAGCTGTTTTAATGGGTTATACATGTCTATCTTCCTTAGTTCTAACCAAAGATTAGGAAGGAAGCATTGATCTCTCATCACTGCCTGCTGGAAATGAGAACTAGCCAGTTTGCTAGAAGTCATGAGGCCAAACCATCAAACCATGGCCCCACAAATATGTCTTTACACAAAACCATGGTTTTCATTTTCTTAATTGCTGGATCCAGCTGCTAGTTTCCAAAGAGATGTACCAAGGTGCCCTTGAGCAAATCCAGGAAGAACTGTGCCTGACATTTCTCCATTTTGCTTTAGTTGTAAAAAAAGACTGTAACAAATCTCAAGTTTATGTAACACTGCAATCTATATATACACACAATGTTAAATAGTTACACATTATTGACACTATCTACCACGTGGGCTAATTTGATTTAATTTTCAAAGTTCACTAGAACTAGAACACTAATATTGAAACAAAATTCTTTTCAATACTACCACAGCAATCGAACCATGTCAGACTTCTGTTTGATGGGAGTATGTTACCATTTTGTTCTGCTTTGGATTAAGCTTTGTTTCAAACCATTGGAATTTCCTTTAGAACAGAAATCCCAATTCCCAACCTTTTTTGTTCCCATTGTTCCTGCATCCCAGATCCCAGCACCCAGAGGCTAAATTTCTTTTCCAGTGTGTGATCCTATTCTACCTCCCCAAGCCCACAAGTCCTGCTGTGTAGGGTCTCACAGGCTCTGTTCTTGAGAAACAGCCTCTGCAGACAGCACAGACACACAGCCGCTCTTTGCAGCACAGTTGTATTGTGTTAGGTTCCTGTGCCCAGGGCTCTTTCTAGCATGATCTCACAGCACTAATGTTAACCATCTGGTGCTGTTTACCCCAAGGAGATGCCCTGTGGACTACATTACCCAGAATCCTTGACAGGAGAGTTGATGAGTAGCTCATGAGTGAAGAATAAATCATGCTCACAGTCAGTGTGTTCCTCAAAGTCACGTTCTTTTTCTTGCATAAAAGCTGTACAGATGTACACAATGGATGATGATGACAGCAGGTAAAAACAAGCCAGAAACAGGTTGCACTTAGATTCTTCTCAGTAACAAGTGAGAATTCAGACCCAAGGATTCTGTTCAGATCCATGTGCCCAGCTATAATGTGAAAAACTTATTTTTGCTGAGTCCCCATAGAAATACCCAAACAGTCACACACTTTGTAAAATTATTGTTAAAAAAAGCCCAAATCCTATCAATAAAATACCAATGAGATTAACCGAAGTTAATCCTACTAGGATAGCAAGAGGCAAAGGTTCAAGACAGACAACTCTCCGGATGCTGTAGCAAGACACCCATAACTATTTCATCACAGGCACAGTTGGAGAGATGCCAAACTTCCTCACTGGAACTGGAGCAGGTGACTGTGGATCTCTGGTTCTTCCCTAAGCAAGCACACCACTGACAGCTTAGTATTTGCATTCTCTGCTACCAGCTCTTTCAGATCAGAGCACTGCTGCTTCCAATGCTGACAGCAGGCATCCAGTTTCAGAGAGGGATCACTATACTTTAAAAAAGCTTCCTTAAACTTTACGATGGTGGAGATGTCTCATAACATTTGGCTTTTGATGTGATGCAGTGTAAATGCTGTAATCATATTTACAAGACATGACTGATAACATGCCGTGCATGAACTCCTTCCTTTAAATTTTCCCATAAAACACATTCATCTGCCATTTTTCAATCTCAACTACCAAAAGATCCAAGTGGAAAAAGAAAAATTAAATAGGTCCAAACAGGACAAATAGGTCCTGACTGACTTTTCGGGAGCAGGAGATGAAAGTTCAGCTCCAAATTTGAGTTTGTAGAATTCTTATGCTCTTCCTTTGAAAGTCTATGCAAACTGGGGGTTTGGGTGGGGTTTTTTTTTTTGTTTTGCTGCACCTAGACTCATACCCAATGTAAGAAATGTTGTGAAATTCCAACAAATGTTAAGTTCCACAGGAAAACCGTTCACTTGATTATCTGTTCATTAATACTCTTTTTCAGCAGTGCGATCTCTCTGATACAGCAAGTTACTCTGTTCCACTGCTGTACAGGCATCTATAGGAGATCCTGTGGAGGAGGCTATGGACTTCTTGAGCTGCTTTGCTGCCTGATAATACTCTCCCCTTAGCTGCAAACCACAGTAAATCACCCTAAGTAACTGTTAGTTTAATACAGCCAACTCTGCTGGCAGGGAATGCAGGAGCATTCTGTTATCATTCTGGCATGGGAGCTGGGAGGTAATAAACTCCGACACAGGTCAATCAGAAATGGTGGCCCTGACAGGTGGCAAGGGGTAGACCTGCTGGATACTGAAGACTTCCACTACAGCCTCAGCCTGTATCTGAGGAAAGAACATTTTACAACTGAGTCAATCAGTTATGCTTACTTACTTTGCTTGAAATTCCCCTTCAGCACCCATACCGGCAATGTCTGACTCCTGCAGAAGACCACGATTGTGACCACCTCATTACAGATGAGGGATTAAACTCTTGTAACTATATTGTGTGATGGAACAATTAAACCAGCAGTAAAAATGCAAATTTGTCAGAGTAAAGGAAGAACAAGGTAAATAATCCCAATTGGAATTGAGGATCTTAATATACATTTTTGTTGCACTAGACTTTCGTGATTCTGAGATTAAGGCTACTGTGTGGTATGTATTAAAAAACGCCAATTGCAAAAGACTCAACTTCAATTTTTGTGTCATCCAGAAGGCACAACTTTGCTATAGCATGCTTGTATCTATAGCCAAGAATGACTAGAATATGCTGCAAACCTTTGGGCAAATAGGAGATAAGTTTAAAGTTGAAGCAAAATCATCTTCTCAGGAGTCTGGCATGTGGTAAAGTCATGCTGGAATAATTTAAGACATCAAATTATCTAGTGTAGTAGTGGGAGACACTTTGAATGGTAGGACATCCAATCCTGCAGATGTTCAGATAACAAATGTTTTCAAGACACTTTGAAGATGAAGCACATAAATAGAAGGTTTCATTATTAGATATTAGGAAGAGTAATAAAATAAATACAGTTCATGCTAGAGACATCTGAAGGCTCTTTCATGAGACACAACATAGGGGTCTTTTCAAAGTAATGATTTATTTTTTCACATTATTCCTTTTCATTAGTGGAGCTCAGAAATTAATTTGAAAATTTCTGTTTCATTCAATCCAGCAGCATCAAACATTTTTGCCAAAGAAAGACACAGCTACCCAGACAGCATAAAGAAGCTTGTAAAAAGGTACCAGGTAGAGAAATTCACTCAACCACTAGCAGCCCTGATTGGATCCAGAACCACAATAAAAATGGATAGACGATATATGCCCTTACCTTAAACCATCTCGAATACCACACAAAGGAAGGGGGGGCAAAGGAGCAAAAGAGCGTACTGCAGAAAAACAAAATGTAAGCCATACACCCAACATCTCAATTTTGAGCAGTTATGTAAAACATCTGGAAGCTGCAAATCCTGAAGATGCCAGCAGTCTCCCAGTCTCCTATTTCACCCAAGGACACCATATTTGGTCTCTAAGAAGCAGAGAAAAGAAAAAAAAAAGAAGCATAGTGTGTCAAATAAGGAGCATGCACCAGCTAAAGATTTGTTGGCTTCATTACAAATTAATCCATTTCCTGTGTGATGAATAAGAAATGTCCTACAAACTCAGGCTGTGAGAGCAATATAGTGAAAAATTCCTTTGTTAAATAGATAGGCATTGGAAGGGGAACTTACCCCCTTGAGGCTTACATCCATAAGTGTGATCTTTCAACCATTTCTCTATAGTTACTGTAAGCATGTACTGTATTTAGTCAACCTTTTGCTTTTCCAGTGATGATTACATGTAATGACAATTTTGATGGCTATATCTTCAAGAAGGGAAATTCCAGTAAGATTGCAGAAGTGGATTTCAAGTAAGGAATATACAGAATGATAGCCTTTAAAAATTTATGAGGTGTCCTTTATTGGTAGAAGAGAAAGCTCTGTGGTATTTGATAGACCTAAACTGAGAAATACTGCAAATTTAAGTGCCACTGACAAGAAAATATGAGAAAGTGACTTGTGCTGTGTTAGGAAAATAAATTTTTGCATAGGATGATTAATTTTTTGTGAATGTTGGTATTATCAGAGAAATCCTTTCACAGAAGGATTAGGGAGGTAAAAACAAAGCAGAAGTTAAATAATTGTCAACTGAGTCAGTAAATGATCACTTACAGAAGTGAGAACCAAAGCAGGAAAGGACAGGACGATGCTACAGAACGCAAAGCTCTTGATTTCCCTTGTGATTTTGGAGAGATGGAGGAAGTGTTTTTGGACAAATAAATACTTACTTCTCTGATTTAGACATAAATGACAACATGATGTAGAAAACTCATACGCAGTTTTCTAGTGAAAGAGAACCCTAAGAATAAGGAAAATTTCAGGAACCTCCAGTTAGGATTAGGACTATAAAGATCCTGAAAAGTTAAGCTGTTAGGGATAGCAGTATTTTGCATGTGTGGTGCACACATGTAGAACTAAAAATACACAATAAAGTTTCAGATTCAATTATTTAAAATGAAGAATACCAGAACTTCCCTCACTCATAAAATCTTCCTTGGGTTCACTTGCATGTGTGCCTCAGGGTATGGTGAAGGCTTGCAGACCTGGCTGCTAGTCATCAGCATGTCCTGTCCCCAGTGTTTTGCAAGTGCCTTTTACATAATTCAGGCACAAGTTTGAAGACAGAAGTGCAAAGTTCCTTGCAGGTCTCTCTGTTTCCCTTCTTATTATAATATTTGAGTGCTTCACAGACTGCATTTATAACAAGCCTATGAAATGAGGGATGATTATAAAAGATGGGAATTGAAGCACAAACAGATTAATGTCCAAGGGGCCCACCTCTTTTGGGTGCCTAAATTGAGGCTCCTAGGATTGTTATTTCCAGACTTTTTGGCACTAGTAGAACTTTAACATTTTCCAGACACCAGTTCCATTGACTTCCATGGCTTTTGTGAGTGCTCTGCTGTTCTGCAAGTGAGACCCTTGCACACAGCAAGCAATTACCTGCTAAATTCTTGGTGATATGCTTCATCTTAAATGTGTTAGAAAGAGAGAATTCAGTTGTGAGTGGCAGCATTTCACCAGTTGAGCGCTGCTTGATTTACTAAACACCTTCCAGTTTCCTTAACAATAAAGGCTTAAAAGCAGATAACAATGTCTTTCATTAAAAAGTCCTGTCCCTTGTGCTACTGGCATGCAACGTGCTGAATAGAACCATTCAGGCTGTTGCAAGAAACAGTCTCTCCCTGCAAACTGAAAGTAGCCGTTTTCTCCTACTGTTCCGATGAGATTCTTCCCTTTCGTGGAGAATTTCTAAAATCTTACTGAGGAAAAAGAGTCTGGTCACAAAAGATGAACTCCATATTGGAAATTTGCACTGGAAACCCTATTCAGCAACTTCTAACCTAAGCAAGGTAGTGGGATGGAGTCTGGAAAATACAAATCCAGCATGGATCCCTGCATTCCTGTTTCCAGTAAAAAAAAACTAAAAAAATCCAACAGTTTTACTGGAAAACAGTTGTCTTCTTTTTGACAGTGTGTGCAGATGAATAAGAATGGCTCTCCTCTTATCTTGTGCTCTTGATAGAGCAAAATAATGTGGAAAAAAATATAGGAATGGTTGGCTTTAGGATACTAAAATTTGCTAATTATAACAAACATCTGAAGGCTATCTATGCATATATTACTCTGGACAGTCTCGAAAATATAAAGCACAGTGAAAGCTGTTTAAAGTTCCTGTACTGTAAGTGTGCTTAATGTCCTAACACAAAGCAAATGCAATTCAGTTGTGAAGGAAGCTAATGATCCCTTCTGGCTTTAAACTCTATGAATCTATAAAAAATATCAAAAAGTTACAGAGGCATTACAATTAATAACATAAAATTTCTCCCTTAGTTGCATATGACTATCTTATAACTTCCTTCAAAGACTTTCAATACAGTACCTTCCAAAGACCCTGATGTCGCTTGGAGTATAAAAGACCTGTGATCCGTGAGAACAATCATCTGAAAAAACAAATTAGCTACTCTAACTTGTTTTCAATTAGAGAAGGCTAAACCAGCTGTTTGTGTATATGAGTCAATCCATTTGCCATAATGGAAGGTAGTGAGACTCAGCACCTAATTTAGTCTCCACAGTAAGCCATCTGGATATTCTGTATTTCAACAGATCAGATGAATATCCCCTTGCCACTCTCTGCCAAAGAATGCAGCACTCCTGTGCTCTGCAACACAGTTTTAGACTCAGCTTTTTACAACTACATGTGAACTTTAATGTAATACACCCAAGAGAAAGTGATGGATTTCCCCTATTTAATGTGGTCATAACACCAAGATTTTTTGCTTTTTCACCCCCTAGGTTGTCTGTGATAGTCTGGCTGCAAAGTCAGAGGAACCATGGAGGTTATATCAAGCTCCTCTTCAACTCTCATTTAATAAATGGTGATTATTGTTGTGTCACGTTTCAGCTCCAGAATTGCTACAACATTTTCAGCTGGTTCTGCTCTGTCACCTCCAACCTGACGAATCCAAAATACTCTCATATTGTCTTCCTGAAAGGCTTGCACTGACCTGCATATTTTTTTAATGTGTCCCGATTTCCAGCAGTTTCTTCAAGGTTTGTTTGAATGGATAAGCATTTGCATTGTGAGGCTGTTTCCCACAACAAAAGGACACAGTCTTTGAATGTGGTCTTTGTGCTTTCTCTTTGACCCCAGTTATTTGTTGCACAGACAACATGTCGCTGTTGCAGCTCCCTGGCATCTGTGGTTACCATCGTCATTAATCCAGTAATTTTCCAGTGCATGTTTTACGGCTAAGCCAGCCATTTGCTGCTTTTTGATTGCCTCCTTTTGCACACCACACGCTAACCAAGCTGGCAAAACAACATTGAAACTCTGTAGTGCTATGCTGCTTCATTAATTTTCTTAATTGAATCAAACACTCCGAATTTTCTTTATGTCATTCTTTCTCCATTTGGAGACACATTTGGAGAAACTACATAGAGTCACCATCATCTCCAATAGTTATACTTAGTAGATACATAGTCTCCCATTACATAGGCTATCTTGTCTGGCTTCTCAGTTGGGACATAGCAAGCATCAGTAGCTGCTCAGACAACTTTAAAAGTTTGTATGTATGTCACTACTTTATGCTTTAGTCTTTTAACCTGACAGCTACCTGTATGTCCTGCAGAGTATATGCAGACTTCGAAAAACAACAGGTAAATCAAACTGTGCTATTTTGATGACATATCTGCAGAACAACAGCACAGAGGAGGAATGAGAGGAAATCTTTCCACGGGAAGGAAGCACGCTGGAGTGGTGTGGGATCTTTTGTTTTTCCACACAAGACTGGAAGCCTAGCCCTCCTGAAACCAAAATGAATTCTGCTGAGGATAACAGATGCAGATCTTGATTACTTTACTTCCTTCGGAGTTCTAAGTTCAGTGCTTTTTATAAGGCTCAACAAAAGCAAATCTGGTGACTGATGCGTACTCTAATGCAAAGGCCTTACTTGACCTTTTTTTCACACCCAATAATATTTGCCATTCATGATTAGAAGCTGCAAAGGGCTTTGTGGGAGAAATTGGTCAACAGGTATGCCAACTCAAATGTTAAAATAACATTCGACATGAAGATGGTCTCTAGATGAGATTCCTCACTACACTGAAAGCGCCTGATACCCACCTCCAAGGGAAAAGGAGAATTTAATATAAGCATATTCTACAGTTATTAGGCACAGAGAAGTTACAAAATAGCTTGGGTTGGGGTCCAGCAAGACAACCTGCCTCCAACTGGAAAACTGCTAATAGGATGGTAATGGAGATACCCTGAGGAGGTAACAGATATTTTGGTTGGGAGAGAACTGGCCATGGAGAGTGGAGGCAAAGGGCCAGGACTGAGCTGAGGACCTGGAGGATGTATGCTGTTGGTGTTGGATAAAGGCTATAGATGACTTTGGAAAAATAACTCAGGCCTTCACATAAATGTACCAAGATGCCTGCTATGCTCTTAAGTTACAGAAAGGTGCACCTTAAGCACTAAGAAAATGTGTGCATAATACTGAACAAAGCCACTATGCTGCTTGAAAACAGCTACTCCTTACAGACCATTATCTACCCTCAACAGAAAATTGTCAACCTTTCTGTTTAGGTTTTATCTCAGACCTAGTACATGCATCCTGAAAGAAATAAAAAAGGTAGGGCCTGGGAATGAAGTAGAAAATACAGCAAACACTTGTTTGCAGCGAGTAAAGAAACAGAGCAAAAAAAACCCAAGGAAGATGGGCTGTGTTCCAAGGATTTCAAAGCTACGATTTTTTTATTTTTATTTTTTAACACAATCCAGTTATGCTTGTCACTGAACGTGACAGGATTCATGAGAATTCTCAGTGTTCAGGAGCTTTTAAATTATTAATAAATGTTACACATAGAAAGTTGTATTTTCTTTTCTGCATTTCTCCCTCTCTCACTCATCCCTCTGCCACATTTTCCTCAGTGCTTCTCACTTCAGCAGAAGAGAGGTGTTTATTGCCAGGTTCTTCTACCCTTATTTATTTGAGGAGAAGAAACGTACCTTACATCTCCTGCCCAGAGAGAAGGAAATCATGGAAGTGAACAAGCGTTTCAAAAGGGCTACAAAGCCTCATTACTTAAAGATCTTGCAAAATTAAAAAGAATTGCCGGGCAAGATCAACAAGCAGGCAGCAATGTTTGAAATCCGTAGGTTACTGCTTCAGCCTGTGTATAAGTTACTCCTCTAGAGGCCAGCAGAGTATCAAAAAAGAGTTATTGTGAACTAAACCATGATACCAGTATAGAACCAACTCATAACCCAAATTGCCAACAATTAAAAATTCTTCCAGCTGTCCAAAGGCTGCCTTTTGCACTAAGACTAAACTGTCCCGCAAATATAGTAAAAATGTAAAAAGCATGCCATAGTAGTACATTTATCATGGATCTAAATTCTTTGCATGGGGTCATGGATGTTAGGAGGAGAGAGTGCTCACCAAAACAGATATATCACCTTCGCTCATATAAGCAAGATCTGCTTTTTTAAGCAGTGTGCTTGAGATTAGTGCATGCTTGGGAGAAACAGTGTGTTAGAGCCAGGAATGGGAGTCTAGCATACTCTGGCACTGATCTGCTGTCTCGGAACTTTGCATCTTGGTTTTATCACTTGTAAAATAGATACTGTGGTACTTACAATGCACAGCTGACCTGGGAGAAACACCTCCTGCCTCATAGAAGTGATGAGAAGATTAATTATAGAAAAGCCTCAATAAAGCGTGCAATGGGAATGGAAAGCAATGAGAGATGTGGCAAATGAAAAAGGCATACACATGCCTTAGTGTCTGCTTCTAACTAGCGCACTGATATAATGCTTTCACTTTGAGTGGGTCTTATTCCAAGGCTTGTTCCTGCAGCCTTCACACAGCCACACTCCTGCAGAAGTTTGCTTGAGGAAGGCCTTGAGATTTAGCTTTGTGCATTTTGTCTTGGTGCCAGGAAATATTATCCTTTTAATTAGCAGGTCTGTTTCTTTGATGAGTGTTTAAGTGGCTTCACTGCAATTTCATCTGTTCAGTTGTCATTCAGCATCTGGGAGGTAAGGAAAAGGGAAGCCAGCACTGAATTTTTCCATCATTTCTACAGAGGGATATTTCTGAGACACTGTACTTGTGTGGGTGGGCAGATGGATGGACAGACAGACAGAAAAGGGAGTTTCCTTTATGGGATTCCAATAATTGGGATGTGGTTTACATTCCATTCATCTGAAGGACTCTGATTTTAATCAGAAACAGGCTTGGGCTTCTAAACTACCTCTAGTGTTCAAAACATGCCCTCGCTTTCAGACAGTGACTTCTCTCACGTGCATCTTGATACCCACAGGCCCCAAAGAGTAATGTGGTCATTTACTACCAAGATCTCAGCATCAGGTCCTATAATAGGAGCTGGTTCAGAGCCCTCTTCCAGGCAGAGGTTTTCTGATTACTAGATTCACAAGGAGAAGCACTTTACAGTGTGGTATTTGAAATTGGCATTGGTTTCTCGAAGAGGGTTTTGGCTCTTGGTTTTTTTTTTTTTTTTTTCCTAGGCTCATCCAACTCTGGGAAAGCCTTGTCTGGACAGTGTCATGGAGGTCTGGCAGCACAGCTTGGTCTTAGTAGCCAGACAGTAATGCAGACAACTGCCAAGAAAAGCCCCATATTCAGCAGCTGGACTTGCTGCTGTGCATTAAGCACAAATAAATGAGGGGCTAACACCTTATCCAGAAGCAGTCAGACTAAATAAACAACACCACAAGATAAATTTCAGCTTTGGAGCTGGTGAAAATGTGGAGAACTTCAACATCAACTGCTGTCATTCAAGGGTAGGGAAAACATACAATGACTTTTGTAGCACATTGGTATGCTATTATACTCTCTCTAGACCTGTGATAGGCCTGTAGTAAACGCTAAAAATGTCTTCAAATGCCACCTTTCCCTATCAGCTGAGTTGTTCTGCTGTCCAAATTTGTTTACCCTTAACTTTTAATTACACGTGCCCCAATACATTTATTTTTTCTGGTCCTATGTTGACTAACTTGTCTAGACTGTATCTGCACATGCTTTGGAGATTTTCTTACCATCCTTGACCACACAAAGTGCTTCATGTCACAGCCACCTCCAGTGCTCACTGTTTGGGCACGTCTGCCAACCAGCTCAGCAGAAGATCAGCTGCAGGATGCTACACAATCTAAGAGAGGAAGAACAGTTCTGCAGCTCAGCTCTATAGCAACCTGGGTCCATCACAGACTTTTTGCATGCACCATTTACTTGCCTCATGACTCAGTTTCCCTATGGGGAGAAGGTAGCTTAGAGACAGATGCAGATCTGACATCAAAGTGAAGGCTAAACCAACCCTCTCAGTCCCACATGGAATATGTGATGTGGGAGGTCTGTGGCACTGGGCTCTGAACCCAGACAAGAACTGCAGTGTTGCCAGTTCTTTCTGTCTCTGTGTATCCTGCAAAAACATCATGAAACATGGCTTTGGCAATTCATCAGTCTTTGGCCTGCACTGAGTAAGCAGGAATTGCTAATGTCATGAAGGAAGCAAAACCATCAAATATCTTTTCCTTCTCCTTTGTAATTCAATGGCCTCTTGGCAATGTTCGTATCTCCACTATTTATTCAGAATGTGAGACCCTTTGGGACCCAATTTAACATTAGCACTGACAGGTGAGAACTATTCAAACTTGCATTTGGGGTTGAAAAGATCCTTCTCCTTCAACCCAGCGTTTTCCTTTCTCATGCGACAATGAAGCAGGAACCTCTCTCCTCAGGCAAAGGTCTATAGCCCTGCACTCTGCTGGACCTCTGAGAGGTGCGGGTCAATCCTGTGCTACCTAGGGCAAGGAGATACCTGTCACTAGATGCCTTAACCAAATTACATTATCATGCTTTGTTCTGGTCTCTCAGACTCAGAATCACAGAATCTTCATGGTTGTAAGAGACCTTTGAGATCATCGAGTCCAACCACAGACACACAAAAAACCCCCAAAAAACAAAAAACCAAACCAAAAAAACCCAACCACCAAACACCAAAAAAACCCCAAGCTAACAATCTCAGCCACTAGAGCATGCCCTGAAGTGCCACGTCTACACGTTTCTTAAATACCTCCAGGGATGGCGACTCCACCACCTCCCTGGGCAGGCTGTTCCAGTGCCTGACCACTCTCTCAGTAAAGTAATTCTTCCTAATATCTAATCTAAACCTACCCTGCCACAACTTTAGACCATTTCCTCTGGTCCTGTCATTATTTCCTTGGGAGAAGAGGCCAACACCCACCTCTCTCCAACCTCCTTTCAGGTAGTTGTAGAGGGCAATGAGGTCTCCCTCCCAATGAGAGGCCTCCTCTCCTCCAGACTAAACATGCCCAGTTCCCTCAGCCTCTCCTTGTAGGACTTGTTCTCTAGACCCCTCACCCCCCTCACCAGTTTGGTGGCTCTCCTCTGGACACGCTCCAGCAGCTCAATGTCCTTCCTGTAGTGAGTGGCCCAGAAATGAACACAGTACTCGAGGTGAGGCCTCACCAGTGCCGAGTACAGAGGCACCATCACCGCCCTACTCCTGCTGGCCACGCTATTGCTGATACAAGCCAGGATGCTGTTGGCCTTCTTGGCCACCTGGGCACACTGCTGCCTCATGTTAAGCCAACTGTCCAGCAACACCTCCAGGTCCTTTTCTGCCAGGCAGCTTTCCAGCCACTCTGCCCCAAGCATTGCCCAGGGTTGTTGTGACCAAAATGCCGGACCTGGCACTTGGCCTTATTAAACCTCATTCCATTGGTCCATTGATCCAACCTGTCCAGGTCCCTCTGTAGAGCCTTCCGACCCTCAGGCAGATCAACACTCCCACCTAGTTTGGCGTCATCTGCAAACTTACTGAGGGTGCACTCAATCCCCTTATCCAGATCATCAATAAAGATATTAAACAAGACTGGCCCCAAAACTGCGACCTGAGGTGACACCACTAGTGACCAACTGGATTTCACCCCATTAATCACAACTCTCTGGGCACGGCCATCCAGCCAGTTTTTTACCCAGTGAAGAGTACACTTGTACATCTATGCCATGATTTGCCAGCTTCTCCAGGAGAATGCTGTGGGGGCCAGTATCAAAGCCTTACCAAAGTCCAGGTAGACAACGTCCACAGCCTTCCTCACATTGAGAAGGAGGGTCACATGATCATAGAAAGAGATCAAGTTGGTTAAGCAGGACCTCCCTTTCATAAACCCATGCTAGCTGGCCACTATCCCTTGGCTGCCCTGCACCTGCCTTGAGAGCTCACTCAAGATGATCCTCTCCGTGATCTTTCCCGGTTCTGAGGTCAGACTGACAGGCCTATAGTTTCCTGGATCCTCCTTCCAGCCCTTCTTGTAGATGGGCATCACATTGGCCACCCTCCAGTCATCTGGTACCTCTCCTGCTGACCAGGATTTTTGAGAGATGATGGAGAGAGGCTGGGTGAGCTCTCCTGCCAGCTCCCTGAGTACCCTTGGGTGAATCCCATCCAGCCCCATAGACTTATGCGTGTCCAGGTGCATAAGCAAATCATTAACTACTTCTTCCTGGATTATGGGGGGGTTGTTCTGCTCATCATCCTTATCTTCCAGCCCAGGAGGCTGAACACCCTGGGAGTAGCTGGGCTGACTATTGAAGA
>JAHREE010153320.1:0-10950 GCA_033628505.1 Tringa tobata | reverse complement strand
TGTCGATACACCAGAGGGACAGGATGTCATCCGGAGGGACCTGGACAGGCTGGAGAGGTGGGCCCAGGTGAACCTCATGAGGTTCAACAAGAGCAAGTGCAGGGTTCTGCACCTGGGCCGGAACAATCCTGGCTATCAATACAGACTAGGGGACGAGGTATTAGAAGGCAGCCCTGAGGAAAGGGACTTGGCGGTGCTGGTGGCTGAGAAGCTGGACATGAGCAGGCAGTGTGCACTTGCAGCTCAGAAGGCCAATCACATCCTGGGCTGCATCAAAAGATGCGTTGCTAGCAGACCCAGAGAGGTGATTCTGCCACTTTACTCTGCTCTGGTGAGACCTCACCAGGAGTACTGTGTGCAGGTGTGGAGCCCTCAATATAAGAAGGACATGGACCTGATGGAGCGGGTCCAGAGGAGGGCCACTAAAATGATCAGGGGGCTGGAGCACCTCTGCTACAAGGACAGGCTGAGGGAGCTGGGGTTGTTCAGCCTGGAGAAAAAGAGGCTCTGGGGAGACCTCATAGCAGCCTTCCAGTACCTGAAGGGGGCCTACACAAAGGCTGAGAAGAGTCTGTTTACAAAGGCCTGCAGTGACAGGACGAGGGGCAATGCCTTTAAGTTGGGAAAGGGCAGATTTAGATTGGATATTAGGAACAAGTTCTTTACTATGAGGGCGGTGGAACACTGGAACACGTTGCCCAGAGAGGTGGTTGAGGCCCCTTCCCTGGAGATATTCAAGGTGAGGCTCGATGATGCCCTGAGCAACCTGGTCTAGTTGGGGGTGTGCCTGCTGATTGAGGGAAGGCTGGACTAGATGACCTTTGGAGGTCCCTTCCGGCCCGGACCATTCTATGATTCTGTGATTCTATACTTATACATATATGGAATCGTCTAATATTTTATATATATATATAACTTTCCCATAGGAAATCATTGTATTATCTCATAACAGAAAGATTCAGTCAATGGTGTTTGAATCTTTCCTCTGGTCTCAGCTCCGAGACGTTTTTCCTTCCAAGTGTTTTGACTTCCTGATGTTTTGTTTCAATAAGTTAGTTTTCCATGCCACTATTTCCACATAACTTCACCCATAGTATGAATCTGATAAGTCTGCATTTTTTCAAACTTTGTCTAGCCAAGGTCTGAAGTGTCCAGAGAAGGGCAACGAAGCTGGTGAGGGTTCTGGAGAACAAGTCTTATGAGGAGCAGCTGAGGGAACTGGGATTGTTTAATCTGGAGAAAAGGAGACTGAGGGAAGACTTTATTGCTCTCAACAACTGCCTGAAAGGAGGTTGTATTGAGGTGGGGCTCAGTCTCTTCTCCCAAGTGACAGGAGATAGGACAAGAGGAAACAGCCTCCAGTTGCACCAGGGGAGGTTCAGATTGGATATTAGGAAAAATTTTTGCACTGAAAGGGTTATTAAACACTGAAACAGGCTGCCCAGGGAAGTGGTTGAGTCACCATCCCTTGAGGTATTTAAAACGTGGGTAGGCATGGTGCTTATTGATACGGTTCAGTTATGGGTTTTGTCGGTGTTAGGTTGATGGTCGGAATAGATGATCTGAATAGTTCCGTCCAACCTAGGCAATTCTATGATAGTAAAATATGGCCAGTTAAGTTTTTAACAACCTCTAACAGGTACTGTTTCACTGCTATAATGACTATTATAGCAGCCATGTACTAGAGATCCTTCTGATCAATTACATAGCTTCTTATAAACCATCTATGTTATTGAGGAAAGTATATATGCAGTTTTCTACTTGGTGCGGTTTTCTAAACTAGAAACATACTATCTTGACACTATTTGGCAATAAAATGTTAATTAAATTACAGGTAAATTTAATGCAGCAATATTCAGCCTGGGCAGCAAAACATTCTGAGTGCGTGGCACTGCCTCAATCCACTTCAAAAGCCATCTTGTGAGCAGCTTTTTGATAAAAAGTCAGAAGGTGGTAATTTTCATTTCTTTCAAGGTGTTCGAAAGCATAAGACAGACCCCTAGTCTGCTACGTTTACAAAAATATTTTATATTTTAACTTACTAATAATGTTATTGTTTTTACTCCATCTTCCACAAGATAAATGACACAGGCCATCTAGTATTGGAAAATTTCTGATACAGGAAAAATAATTATTATATATGGAACCCCCCTTTCCCTTTTTCCTAGTGAGAACTTCTTACACGGAAGGAGGCTGACCCAAAAAATGTCTCCAAAGATTTTACAAAGCTTTACATCAGCATATTTTTTCTCTCAGGAAAAGTAAAGTAATCACTTAATCAGTCACTTTGCAATCACTATTATGAACAACTTTATTATGTGCTTTCCTTCACTGATTATTTAAGGTCAAATATAGTTCTGTCCATTTACTAATACCACATGTGAGTGCTTGAAGTTCATAGGTATTACTTGTCCTTATCATGCTGCAGTTAAGATCACTGAATCTATTGATTTTAACATTACTAGAACTGGACATGTTTTTTATGACACTGAAAGAAATGAATAATTGGATCATTTAAGGATATAGAGTCCCTTGTATTTTCTAACTGTTGCTATGTCAGCAGATTTTATGGTGGAATTTCTAAAAAAAATTCCTTTGCTATTCCATTAGCCTTTTTATGGTGGTGCTTTCTCAAATCTAATCTAAATTTGGTCCTGTGACCATTTAAACATGAGGTTTTAAAAATGGAAAGCATTAAGATTTATCACGATACATATAAGAGGCATTTTCAAATTATCCATTCAAATAAATCCATCTACAATGGATGAGATTCAAAATTTCCATGCGTGTGTCTCCATCACTGACTATAAATTGGAGATACCACTTTTACACTACTTTGCAGTGATGTTATCAAGTCCTCAATAGAGACAAAAAAAACTTTACAATGGCAACAGTTGATTTTTCAGGGAAAATGGCAGCTACTACAACATGAAGAAGCAAGTAATTCAATTAATACATTTAAAGATTGACTAGAAGGGGTTTATCTTTTTTCTACAATTTTTTTAACACACCTGGTCCTATTCTAATGTCAGAGATACTACAGTTGTTTTTTTCTTTTTGCTCTATCTCTCTTCAAATTATCACAGGACCAAACTCCATTGTGAAGACACCTTGGCTATCTAGTGGACCCTGGAAAAGTTATCTATGAAATTGGTGATATACTGAACATGTTATTATGAGTTCTCTGGTTTTAAATTGGATTGTGTTAGAATTTTTCATCTTATAGTTTGGCTTCCATTAAATATCACTGGCAGCCTCTTCCTGTAAGATCGCTAGTCAGTTTTCAGTTTCTAGCACCATAGCTTTCAGTTTTGTTGAACAAGAGGTTCATGCTTCCCAGGTCGATCCATCAGGAAACAGATGAAAAGGAGTGATATTTTACCTTAGGATGGTGGGTTAGCTATTTCTCAGAAAGCTGGGAGTGTATTCCCCTTATACAAGGTTTTGAGACCTTGTGTAACTTTTCTTTTTTAACTTTTTTTTTGAGACCTCTTGTGTAACAGAGGTAAAGTATACCTCTGCTGACCCACAATGAAGAAAGATTAATTAAGTTTGGCTTAGAGCAGATGCAGAGAAGGGCTATTAGGATTTTTGAGGGACAGAAAAATCCTTTTTATGAGAAGAAACAAGAAGAATTTGACTTTCACAGTTATGCTATACAAAGGCATCATCTGAGTTCTACCTAGACGTGAATCTCCACAAAAATATACATATTCTGCATAGCTCAATCTTCGTTCTGGTATAAGATGGATGCATGGGGTAGATCTTAAGAAAAAATATTTTTATCAATCAGAGGTTTTAAATTTCAAATAAATTTGCCCCCATACATAATTTAGCTAGTATATAACAGGAATCTAGCTAATTTTAAGATGAATCTTAAGAAATATTGTAAAAGGTATTTCCGTTTCCTTGCTTCATAGAATATAACATGCTGAACCTTCAGTTCTCATCTTCTCATGACATTTACATCCTTCACTCTGCTAAAACAGGAACTTTGGTTGGTTGATGGGACATATGTTTTAGGACGTATGTTAACCCATGTTAAAGTCCTAAATGTGGAAAAGACTGTTGTAATGTTAACATATGACAGTTCTTTTCATATATATGTTAAGAGGTAACACAAAAAAGTACACTTTTTGTCTGTAGTCACCCCTTATATTTTTTCACAAACTAAATACCAGATCAGTTCAAAGAATTTGTTTTGCTTTTGAAACTAAAGCATGAAACATAGAAAATGCTAGGAAAAGCAAAATCTGAGGTTTTGCAGCACGGTATCTGTGGCCATAGCAACAGCATACAATGGCTCCCATAATCAGCACCTAAGATTGACGGGAGATGGGGTCATCTTAGAGAGATTCAGTAAGAAGACGAGATGAAATTCAAGATGGAGGATGGCAAATGTAATGCCCTCTCCTGTGACAGTGGGTTGCTTTCCTTTGATAATATTTTGAGATGAGAGGAGGAGTAACGATTTCAACTTGTAGTATTCTCTATCTTGAAATGTGTTGAAATCCATATCCTCACAGAGACATCACAGCAAAAAGATGTTAGCAGTGTTTCTTCACTGAATGTCTAAGGACTCAGTAAGCTTGAAAAAATCCACAGGCTAATGAAACAAATAGTAACTGCCTTCAGGGCATTTTCTTTTTTTAATGTTCTCCTGTAGAGATAGGTCACTCAGACATCTTGTTTTCTTTTGGCTTTCAAACAATGGACTATACATTCAGAAACTGTGTATTCGTCTGGTGGTATATTCTTCTTTTCTGTGCTCATAACCAGTTACTAAGTGTATGTCATTTCTCTCCATTTGTGTGCACATATGTCTGTAATTTGTATGATATAATATTTGCATATAATTACAATAGTCAATTACCTTTCACATAATATATTATGGAGAGACATCTGGGCAATTGTGAATATTCTTTTTGTTACATTTTTGTTTATTAGACACACAGAAATGGTATTACTAATTTCAGTGTAAGGAAGTGTTTGCCATAGAATAATAACATTGCAAACAAAGCCGGACACTACATGAAATGGGCATATTAAAAACATGAAACAGAAAAATAATAAAGACAAAAAATTAAAAGTAGAAATAGAAAGGAAGGAAAACATACTCATGTGGTGAAAAAACAATCTTACTGGATTATATAAAAAAAAAAAAATAGAATAAATTCTGATTCTTATTACACCCAGGCAACTAAACTTCTTCTGAAAGTCAATTCTCTGTAAAATTGTTACGATTGGACTTCTGACTGGGTGAAGTACAGATCATAAAACAGAATTTATATGGACTTTGCTCCATGAAAGTCAACTTAATATCTGATGTATTGTGGGGAACATAATATTGAAAATGGGTTGGAAACTAGTTTAAGTACTAAAAGGAATAGATTTTAAGGTGTATTTTTTCATTATTTTATAATGTTAACTTATAATACATGTCACATATTTATTTTAACGAGACCATACTTTGCTGTTGTTTCGACATTGGGATTGTGGCAGAGATTTGCTGCTAGGTCACTGCTAAAGAGGAAGGTGTTATTTAACACAGGGATTTTGCTAATTGATACTCCTATTAACAAATCTGTTTGGGGGATATCTTTTTTTAATTAATTTCATTTCTTGCAGAGCAACTTCTTTTGATGAACATGAAGAAGTCAGACATACTGTCTTCTCTCACAAATACTGTGAAAACTTGTGATTTAGTGATATATTGTGAGTGGATTTCCCTAAATAAACATTAAAACTAATTAAATTTACCAGATGGAGTCTATCACTTTGTTTATTGTATTTATTTATGTATTCTGTACATGTATTTATATCAATAAGGGGAAAAAAATAAAGTACATGCATTTCTCTAAGTTAAAAACATATATATATACACATACATACATGCATACATATAGAAAGAATTGAAAAGAAATTTAAAAGGTAATGAAATTGTAAGGAGGGGGAAAATCAAATGAAGATCTGGATTTCAGAAGGTGTTGAGGTTCATCTCTGTAACTGAGGTCAATGGAAACTATGAATTTGAGATAGACATAAAACAGCTTTTACCGTTTCTGCATTTTCTTTGCAATTATTTGGAAGGCTCTAGTGTACATCATAGCTGTCAAATAGCAACTTTACAACAGGATCACTGTGAGAGCGTGTGTGTGCATGTCTTCAAGTGTGTGTGTGTGTGTGTGGATGGAGAAGGAAGACAAGGAGGAATCAGAAATATTTCAGCATCTGTGGCCATGTAGCTTCACTTTTTTATGTAGCTTTATTCATTTCAGTGCTTTATTATGACATATCATACATCAACATTACAAGCTGGCAAGCAGAGATAAATAGTGGCAAAGCTCTTTTTATGCTATTTTGTGCTGCTGAATACTTTGGAATCTCATTTTTGACAGCCTAAGGCTGATGTATCATATATTCCCAACAACTTTATTTAAATACACAGGTGAATGGTACAGAGCACACTCTTAAAAATGAAAGCGCCTGATCATCAACATCCACACACACCCACACTCATACTAACACTGTGTATCAAAATAAATTAAACTCACCAGCTTTCCCTTCAGTTCTGTCTTTTATCGGGAAGGATAATGGCTGCTTCTCTTCACAGAAAACATCAAGGAAGCAGCTGGGGAAAAACCAGCAACTATGGCCTGATTTAATAGGGCTAATACTGTGTGAAAAATATTTATTTCTGAGGGTTTGGTTCACTTTTTTGTATGTTTCCAAGCTTCAACATGTCTTTTTTTCTTTCCTTGTGTTTAAATGCAATAAACCAAACAAGCAGAGTTAGCACTATTCTTTTGCTCTGAAAGTACAATATTATAATAGTAGAAGTGCAATCATAATAGAAGCAATGATAATAATAATGGAAGTTCAGGCAGCATCTTGTCATCCTCAGGCCAGCCAGAAATGCCTCGAAGTACAGGAAAAACAGATGCAGCAATTAAGTGAATTTTGTACATGAAGACTCGGTTCAGATCAGACAATCTTTTACCTGCAGAAAGAGAGGTTTTATGCCCCACACTGTCTCATCCCATTAGCACCACACAGTCTAGCATACATTCTGGTGAAATTGCCACATATGCACATCTGCCTAGTCAGAGAAAAGCTGCTCCAGTAAGCAGCTTTCATAGCTTTCATGAGAAAGATGTTTTCATAAGTCCTTTCTCCTATAAAAATGGTGGTCTAATCCACCATTGAAAATCATGCATTACGGTAATGCATATGTCGTTCTCTGCGTAATTAAATCTTTCTCTGGGAAACATAAGCCCCTGCATGCATGTGTTCCTACATGAATGCCCTCTGCTAGTCACAGCTGTGATGACATCACTTCTCTCTTATCAGGAGAAGCGAGTCCCTAAAAACAGAAAAACTGAGCAAATTGAGACTCTGTAAAATGAACCTAAGACTGCAGAAATTGCCTACAAAACCACTGAGTATCCTGGTTATACATGACATAAATAAGATATGTAACATACACCATGGTCTATGACATCTCTCAGAAGGTTTAGTGACACTCAAAATACATAGGGAGGCCCTGGTTAACCTTCTAGCAAACACATATGAAACCAAATTTCCATGGATTCTAGCGTGTTTTATGAAAAGGATTAATTTGCTTAATTTGTTTAAAAAGAAAAAAAACAGAAGTATTTTCACTGAAAATTGATTGCCTTGATTATCGCAAAATTTTCCATTAAGCAGATTTTCCAAATAAGGAAAATACAGATGAAAATGCGTAAGTCCAATTTTACATGGCAAAGTCTAGATATGGGGGCACAGGGAAAGTCACAATCTTTTGACTGAAAACAGTAAAACGGAAAAGCTTCCCTTCTCCCCAATTAAAACCAGAGGAGAACATTAAAAGAAAATGTCAAATGCACTAGTAGAACTAAGAAAATAAATTATTCCCCTATCTGTCTTTCCTAGATATCTGAGGTTGAAGCTAGGAGGGGTCAATGAGAGAAACAATTTGCCTGTGGCACCTTTCAGGACTCTGAAAATCACTTTCACAGCTGCTTCATTGAACCCATGTCATAGTTTCCGCTGGGACGGAATTGCCTTTCTTGCTAGCAGCTGGTGTAGTGTTATGTTTTGGATTTTTTATGAAAATAATGTTGGTAGCGAGCTAATATTTTTGGTTGTTACTAAGCAGTCAAGGACTTTTGTTCTCCTCACACCACTCTGCCAACAAGTAAGCTGGGTGCACACAAAAAGTTAGGAGGAGACGCAGCTGGGACAGCTGACCCCAACTGAGCAAAGAGTTATTCCATGCCATGTGACACCATGGTCAGTATATAAAACCGGTGGAAGAAGAAGGAAGAGGGGGCATTTGGAGTTCTGGTGTTTGTATTCCTAAGTAACTCTTAAGTGTGATGGAGCCTTGTTTTCCTGGCGATAGCTGAATACCTGCCTGCTGATGGGAAGCAGTGAATGAATTCCTTGGGTTTTTTTGCTTGCTTGCACAACTTTTGCTCTACCTATTAAATTGTGTTTATCTCAACCTATGAGTTTTTTCTTACTTTTCCTCTTCCAATTCTCTCCCTCACTTCAACTGGTGGGAGTGAGTGAGCGGCTACATGTTTCTAGTTGCTGGCTCAGGTTAAACTATGACAATTCAGCATGGTAGAAATCTACTCTGAAAAAGAAGTGATATTTTATGATCTCCCTAATGCATAAGGCTGGGTTAAAGCTGTCTAACTAATAGCACTTCACTTGTGCAAAAATGTGAAAGTACATATAAAGAGGAGTGATGGTTGCATTATTTTAAAATATCTTGTAATAGGCTACAATGTGTTAGAAAATTATTTATCTCAAGAAATTAGATTAAAAGTAATAAAGGATCAGGTTCTTACTAACAGTCAATAACATACCAGGTTTTGCTTAATAGTCAAGGACAATGGAAATAACTTTATTTCTACTGATGGGTTATGCACTTCTATTTTCATTCTTTAGGATTACTTTTGTGATTGGCTCTGTGCTAAATTATTTGGATAAAATCTGATAATAATGACAGGGTAATTATATAAAAAAGTCATCTCATTCTATGCTAATGAATAACTGCTTCACTGAGGAAAAACCATGAAATCAACACCATTGATTGCCACTAAATACAAAATAACTTAGTACAAAATACTGCATGTTTTACAGGGTTTGTATTTTTGTGGCATTCTGAAATAAAGTGCTTAATAACTAGACTCATTAATGCTAATAGTAAATCAGTGAGATTAAATATTTCTATAAATCATTTTATTAATAAAACAGAGGGCTCATTAAAGAACTGTTGAACTGTTAAGCTGCAATAGTTCAGTATCAGCATTTTATAAACATTTCAATTAGCTCAGGTTGACAACAAAGGAGAAGCATAAAATAGTCTAGGTATTGTACAGGACACAGACTGCCAGCTCAGCTTGTTGAGAAATAAGGGATAATGTTTCAGTGGGATCATAACTGCATAGCAAATTGAACATTTTTAAAAATAAATATATAAAGTGTCTCTAATTTGTGCCTTTCAAGGTCCTTCTGAAGGACTGTGTGCTACTACTGTTCGCTATATCATTTTACTATTATCCTTAAAAGGATGACTGCCAACCTGAAAGGAATTTGAACAGCTGAGGACAAAGAAGTGCATACTTAAACACCAAAAGAATAATGACAGCTTAGGAGAACAAAGTGAAGAATAAAGTGCCCTCAGTAAGAATGTTTAACATATGTAAGTAGTGAAAAATGATAGCTAGAAGTCTGCACTTCAAATGTGCTACAACAGATCTGAAAGCAGAAAATGACCACAGAGAAAGTGTTGGGAGAATGTCAGACAGACAATATAGTGTCCTGATTATTTTGAAATTCATCATGTCTAACCTTTACTTAGTTCTTTTCTTGATAATTGTCACATACAGGCTGGGGGCAGGGGGTGGTGGGGGTGGTGGAAAGACACCTGTGTGAGGTACTAAAAAGAGGGAAAAAACTCAATTGGATAATTTGATTTCACCTTCACAGTGTTCTCTGTTCTCCATTTCTGAATGATACTAACATGAAAAGGAGTTGATGCTGGCTAAAGTAAGGAAGAGGTAATCTAATGGTAGAAGTAAGAAAAGGTGCACTTTCAGAATCTAGGATTCCTCCACCAGAGGAAGAAAGTAGTTCCACTCTGGTCTCCAGTTTCTTGAATTATAGTTGATGGAGGGGAAAAGAGCTTTTTATTTAAGCTTAGTGTATCAAGATAATAATGCAAGATATTCTCTTATTCTCCGTAGAGTTCTGAAATGTGTATTATTATCTAGTAGGGGCAGGACCTTCTTTTTTATCCCATTTTGTTGATGTTGCCATGAACCTGTTTTTCTGAATGTCTATAGATCTCCAACCCATGAAGCCAAATTCATCTTTCACGTAAGTGGTGCAATTCTCTGAAGGTAAAAGAACAGCAAAAAGTTACTCAAAAGTAAAAGTAAAAATTACATAAACAAGTCATCAACTCTTTTCCAAAGCTCTTCTGTCCATCAACTGAGGTACTCAGTGGAAGAATAGGTAGTTCCCTGATATGGTAGTCTCTCACTGTCTGTTTTCATTGTAGGAGCATGAAGGGAACATGCTCTCTCTCTTAACTGGGAAGATATTAATGCTTAAGTGGCACAAGTGTCACTGAGACTGGATTTTCATTTTGTTTAATTAGCTCAACAACATATTTTTTTAATATAGTTAAAGGCCTTCAAATTCCATGAGCTTTAAAATCTCATTTACTTGTATGATTAGAAAATGCTATGCTAAACCACTTTTAGAATTAAACAGTCAGGAATATTTTTTTATTTGGAAACATTATAAGAGCAAATAACTGAATTTAAAAGAATTTTTAAGAACTTTAAATGTAGTGTGAAGAAACAGTCTTTGATACCTTGATGTATGGTGTTGTCGATACACCAGAGGGACAGGATGTCATCCGGAGGGACC
>JAHREE010153297.1:0-18579 GCA_033628505.1 Tringa tobata | reverse complement strand
GGGCATTGGAATAGGCTGCCCAGGGAGGGGGTTGAGTCCCCATCCCTGGATGTGTTGAAGAGACGATTAGATGTGGTGCTGAGGGATATGGTGTAGGGGAGGACTTTGTAGAGTAGGGTAGGTGGTTGGACTCGATGATCCCAAGGGTCTCTTCCAACCTAGACGATTCTATGATTTCCAACAAAACAATCAACCCCTATTTTTTTTTCTGAAGCCCTAAGCTCTACCTGAAAATCATCAACTGAAGGTATTGTCCTGTTAGTTGTCCTCCTCTTGTGCCATTGCCGGAGAGTATCTCTGGCTTCTGAACTTAGCAGTCGGGCAGCTTGTTCTTCTTGGAAGTTCTTGATCAGTGAAAGTGCTCCATAAGCGCTTGTCAAGTAATAGCCTCCTGTGAAGGACAGCAAGGGAAGAACTTCTCAGGGTGGTCACAAACACCATGCTAGTTCCAACTGGTTACCAGACAGTACAAACACAATTTTTTTAACATGTATATACATGCACACACAAATATATGACAGTCCCTGTAGTTTATTGCTAAAATATTTATACATGAGGAAGAACAGCTCACTGGCCTGCAAAATACTGGATGGTGTGTTCTCAAGCTGCTAGGAGACATGCAGTGGTTGCACGTGCTCCATATTATCAAGTGGTGCAATAGTATCTAACTGTGGGTCCACTACTGCTGGGGAGAGCTGGTTACTTAAATGATTGGGATCACCCCTTTACTCCTGAGTCTTTTTACAAAGTTGGAACGTGAGTTTTCTTCTAAACAACTTCCAAACAGTGATTTGTTTTCTTCCCGACCTTCAAAGCGTGGATGAAATAAACAAAGTGAAAGACAACCTACCACTGTCCGAGAGCTTCAGAGCAAGCACCCTTAGTGGCAATAAAGCAATGACTGTGTGTGCAATTTGTACCCTGGAAGCAGCCCAACGAGTTTGCTTTTTTTTTTTAAAAGGAAGACTGTCACCTTTTTAGCATTCTCCATAAAGTCCAACTAGTTCAGGAGGCGATATGTACAGTTCTACATAGTTCACCTTTATTACACAAGTGGAGAACAAATTAAAGCCACGACAGTTGCCGATGTACAAAAGAAGCTGCAGGTCATAAAGCAAAAGGAGCCTCAACAAGAGGCAAGTCCTCAACAACGAGGAGAAACAAAACACATGCTGTCTCTTCTCTCTTGTGTGTTTTTTTTTTTTCCCCTTCTTTTTTTAAGTAAACTATTTGAGTGGGAGTGTCCAATTAAGAGGCAGCACAGTCTATTCATGGAGCCATTCAAAGACACATTCTATGCTCACAGTAGTATTTTCTGTATTGCTGATAGCATGCTCTTGGCTTTTCGCTTTGCAAAAAGTTTAATACATAAAACATGCAAGACCCATGAGACGAATTGGACAACACGTTACATTTGAACTGCACAACCCCAAAGCGCTGAACAATTTTTCCTGCAAAGTTCAGCTGGTGCCAAAAACAGGGCCAGCCAACGGATGGACTTCTTTTGCTGCATTAAAAACAACACGACTTAATAGCCCAGTAGACGTTTCTGCCTTTCAAGCATGTTAATGATCTCCAGCTTCACATCTCAAGAATGTTCCGTGCTAAGATTCCTGAACAATGCACTAGAGGATGCTCTGTACACAAAGCAGGGAACGGGCTAGTGCCAAATGGGAGGAATTCTGGCACGGTTCTCTCATGCATACCGTAAGAGGATACAGCAATTTCAGCAAGCCAAGAGATAGCAGGAATGGGAAACATACACATATAAACTCACAGATGAGCTTGGTCACAAGAACCTTTAAACTTCCTCATAAACCAGTAGATTCTGGGGGCCTACCAAGGGCTTGCAGAATACCTCTTTGTTAAAAGCACCACCATGAAAATGGAAAGGAGGGAGATTTCCCCACTTCTAATGGACTTCAGCCGTTGTTCAAGAGTGCCTTAGGAAGTGTATTCCTAGGGCTCATAAAAACACTTTGTGAGAGGCAAATATTGGGAATTGAAGATCATTAAGAGGGACAATATTCTCAACAGCACTTCCCCCAGAAGGGCAGAGAATTCCCCTAGAAGTTTTTACAAAGCACCTAACCCAAGTCCCACTACGTGTCTTACAATTTGACTGAATGCTGCAGCCCTATAAATATTCTCAGGATATTTTCAGGCACAGAAGGATATCCACATTTGGCATCTGCACAGCGTGCTTGCTTGCTAAGTCATGATGCCCCCCCCTTACATCAGTAGATTCCCATGTCACTCAGGAAGCTAACCATCTTCCTCTTACTTGAAGGTGGAACTAATTATGAGATTCTCTTGTTACACTGCTACATCGCTGAATTTAGGACTCCCCTTGAAATAATTTCTCCTCAAGGTTAACAGCAACTGCGCTGTGAGGAAGAACCCTCCTTCCCTAGTCCTTCACTCAACGACAATACAAATAAATAAATAGATTACCTTCTCCATGCAGCAAAGATGGATCCAGCAATTCCATCATGTATTCGATTTCAGTATCCAGCTCCAGCATATCGCACTGGGCTAGTACGTATGTCAACACAGGCAAGAAGTCATCAGCTCCATACAGCCTCCCTGGGTTGAAGGAAACACAAGACAGTGAGACACAAACCACACCCTTTAACCAGTTCCAGCGTTTGAAAGGAAAGCATTATTTTGCTGCCTCCACTGACCAGTACATTTGTATGACTCTAGAGTCTCCTGTTACCAACGTGCAGCAAACAGAACGTCCTCTTGACACTCGTTGGACAGGAGAACACCACCAGCTTCACCCTGTACTTCCAACAAGCGCAAATGTGATGATGCACACCTTGAGGCGTGTTTAAAGACTGGGCTCACCTTGGCATCAGCTCAGCTGGTGAACTCACAAAAGGCTGCCACGCCAGTGTGGCCTGACCTCCACCTGCACCTCTATCACTGGCTAAGAGATGATCAATAAGTATTTCCTTTATACATGCAGGGATGACACCCACTTTCTGGAAGGATCCAGCCGCATATACCAGTTTCTGAGTCTGAATTCCAGAAGAAGTCCGAGTATAAAAGCCTATTAGATCTGACATGAAAACTCAGCTCATTTCCTTGACAGAGCATCGTTAAAAACATCAGCGAGCAAAACCTTGTCTCATTCCTAACGAGCTGGTGAAGCATCACTGGCGATGGCAGCACACAGCGAGCACACAGAGACTATGCCGTACCTAGGTGTGTCAGTGCTCCTATCACTATTACTGAATTTCAACTTTCTGCTTAGAAAATACCACGTGGCTAAATCTCTGGGTCTGGCCAAACTGTGTTCATTGCAGAACTAGCATGATTCTCACTTAAAACCACCAAAAGCAAGAGCCAGCTTAAGCCATCCAGGTGACTGAAGGGCTGGTATCTAGAGTTACACCAGCTAAGGCATACCCTCCAGGTACCACACCGCTATCTGGCTGGAGTAAACGACAAAGCAGATACTCAAAACAGCTGCTGGCTTAATGCCACGTTTTACAAACCCAAGGAGCATGTGCCACTTCTTAGCCCAAGCCCCTCAGTTAACTAGGAGCAGCCTCTCAGTATTTTTGTTGTGCATGTTGGAAATACCTAACTCCACGCGAGATAATGCAGCATGGAGAAAAGAGTTTACAGCACTTTGGGCCAAGATTCCCATATCCATTTTAAACTGCAGGATTTTGCACAGAAATAACAAACCGGGCAGGAGCTTGAACCTAAATCTTGAAAAAGTGCCTGGGGGGTCTTTAACAGCCACAAGCTTTCACCATTCATCATCTCAAATCTCAAAAGAAAGTAGGCGTTTTGATCAGCACGGGACCCAGCTGCACATTCAGTGCTCACTTAGAAAGAAAACCGCCAGCCACCTGCAGCAGCTTCTACTTGCTTAGGGAAAAACTTCTCCCATTACCACCAGCATTGCTTCACCTTGGCTGGTGACCCACCACAGAACGTACGATGTCAGGCAACAGAGTGGCACCTATGCATTTTAATTGCTCCACTGACCACTCAGCGGGTCTTAACTGGTCTGTAGTTATGTTTCATTATCTAGGTTTCAAGGTCACGTTTGGACTCTTGCTACAGTGGAGAAATACACACGATTTCTGTTCCAAACAAAGGAAAGAAAGTGTCCAAACGACAACATTCAGAGGCATAGCAAGCCAAAGATGCTGGATCTGAGGCTGCTTCCCTCCACCCATTAACACAGAGCCCCTTGTAGTTGTCACACTGCGTGCAAGCTATTGAATTAGCTATAGTTAAATACAGGGTAATACCTCTATTACTATTTATAAAAAAAACCCCAAAACAAACAAAAAAACCCCACCCTATTCCTTTAGAACCGGTGACAAATTCAAGGCTCACAGGACAGCCTTTCTGACAGCCAACTTCAAAAGCCTATAGTTAACCAAAGCCACTTTTTTAAAACTGATTCAGAAATTCAGCGTGAAGCAGAGTGTAAAACGTGCTGCCAGATGTACCAGAGATCTCAGGAAAGAAGCAAGAGACAGAATCCCCCTCAAAAGGGCAAGGAGATGCTATGAGAGTTCCAAGAGGAGGAGACATATCTGCAGAGTCAGGTGGTCTGATTTCCTCCACCGAAAAACAAGCCCAGGTCTGGAGTATCAGTGAACTTGAACCACGAAAAGCACCATACCTGAGTTATTCTCCATAACAGTATAAATCAATTTGCAAACTCTCAGCAGCAGCATCACTTTCTTTTCAGGTGAATACATTTTCTGCATGGTCAGGAACTTGTCTTTAATCTTTTCAACGTCCACAAAGTCTGGTGTTGGAACAAACACGCCCAGTTCCTGAGGATTCCTCTGCCGTACCAACTGCAGGTTTTCCTTTAGCTGTTTCCAAGAACCATCTGCAGTATGAAACTCTTTCAACATCGCTTCAATGTGGCCCTTCAGTGGCTTCAGAATGCACTTATGCATGGCCTTCTCCAGGACAACATCTGCAACGGGAAAACACAAGTCCAGCTGACTTCCTCCTCTAGAGTAGAGCCAGGATTAATATAACCATTCCCAAAAGAGACACTGTAGAGCAAAACCTACTTGCTAAGGCTTATTTATTATACAAGCAGAATTTCCAGATGTTTGTTAACAAGAAAACAAAAGGCAGAGCAGAATCTGTATTCCATTTTCATTTATGGCAATGCGGTAAATAAAAATAAAAAACCCAACCCAGAGACACAGACTACAGACTGCCAAAAAAAAAAAAAGTAATCAAGCTGTGGCTCCAGTTAAATTTTTCTTTTGTTGGCAAGAAGTCTGAGTTTTATTTTACTTTGAGCTTAGACTTTAACTCCCAAACTTACAAGTAAAACACAGTCAAAAGCATAACTTCTGTCTGTTTTGGCACGAAAGCCCATCCTTTCCGCATAGTTTCCATCAGAAACTATAACTCAACCACGGTCTCCTAAAACTTGGCTCAACTTTGTCAAGATCTTTATGAAGTTGGACAGATTATGGGCTTCAAACTATAAATGAAAACCAAGCTGTGTTTGTCCAGCTTCGGATTTCATCATGCAAGCTTATATACAGCTTTGTCATCAAGTTTGAAGTTCTTTGTTTGGCAATAGCGTGCACGTGGCACAATAACCACTAACTTAGGGTTTTTTTTTTTAATTATTCTTGTTCTACTCAAGCTTTTCTTTAACAGTCATTCTCTACTTTCAAAGTATGGACCACATCAACAGAGAAAGCTCTTTGCTAAACACTTTCCCTGCCAACCTTTACTTTATAAGCTAATATCCTCTCCTGCTCAGTGTCCCTATAGCAACATAGCTTATCTTAATAATTAGCTAACGTAAATTATTAGTACCACAGTGAACTCCCACAAGCACAAAAGAACCTGGGGACCCTTCAGCCTGGCCACTGCACCAAAACCCTAGCTGCTGTGCTGGTGGGGCAGGACCAGAGCCTAGAGCAGGTAGATGTGGTAGGAGAGCACAGTGAACCAAGAGCAGAAAGAGGTAGAAGCTGTGTCACTGCTAGATCAAAGGTTTATGCAAGCTAGCAGTGGACATTCCTCCTATTAGTGATGACTCGTTAAAGTTTAATCAAACTTCATGCCCTTTCCAGGTTTTTTGCCTGTTCTCATGTGTTTTTCTTAGACCACAGTCTCTTTCTCCCCTTCCAACTCACCCCCCTTGCCTTTTTTTGTGTTTTCAAATTGCAGACTATTTCTAAGGCTTAGGATTTACTCTCCCCACTCCCCCCCCAATCATTACCTACTTCTGTTTTCTTGCTTTTGCTTTATGCTTTCATTTATTTTATCCCTGTGTTCAGCCACTGTTCCCTTTGGGATCTTCATACCTCACTCTCCCATACAAACACCCCCGTCACACACTCCTCTTATGGTGCTTTTGCTTCACATGTAGCGTTTATTCTGCATTTGATGTGCAATTCCCAAACGTCCAACTCTATTGGGAGGTCCCATCTCCCCCATCCCAATTCTGCTGGGGCTTCTGTAGCTTCTCTTGCTATTTTCCCCTCCCGGGACACTGATGGAGGGATGGCAAAGCCAGTGCCTGCATCATTCCCAGGTGCCTTAAACACATCTGGGCTCTCTCACACGACAGGGATTGTGAAAGCTGCTGGAAGGGAGAAAGAGTGAACGTGAGGAGCAGCATTTGCCCTTTGATTTTCTAGATTTCCCTGTGGCCACCAGTAAAGGCATAACCAGTCCAACACATGTTCTTGCTGGCCTGTCACCCAGCAAGAAGGGTGGATCCAGCTTCCCACTGGACCAGAACCGCCAATTATACCTAACGAGTGGCAACATTTCAAATGACTGATGATCCTTATCTATTGCACTTGGAAAAGCCACACAGTCACCACAGTCACAGCAGTTCCAAACCCAATCAGGAAAGCAGAAGCATCACCCTTCTGTGCAGGGACAGGAGCTGCCTCTCCCTGCCATCAAAGCCATCCTCTCACGGGGCAGAAATACTTTTCCACCAAGAAAAATGCACAAATCTCACCCATAGCTACGTTAGCCAGCTAGATTTCTAGAGGGTACAAATAGTTCCTCGCTAGCTTCACTGACGATGACTTTTTTGACAATTCAGATTTATTTATTTCTATTGCCTGTTCAGTTTTTTAAATAGCAAAACCACCAAGTGCTTTGCTGCTAAGTGGAACACCTCTGCAGTTTGCATTCCAACCGCCTGGTCAAAATTAAAGCGGTCAGTGCTGCCAAACACCACGGTAAGTGAGAGAACTCTCTATCCCCACGAAATTTCAACTCCCACAGGCTTCCACTGGAAGTTCTGCACATGAATAGTTAGCGTCAGACATCCATCCTTCATCTCAACAAGGCGGCGTCACCACCACCATTGGGCCACAGGAGGCTCAATAAATTGTAAAGAACTCAGCGCAGATCCTCAGAGCCCTTGGTTTGATAGTGAGGGAGCTCCCAGCCTGGGATGGGAGGTGGGAAAGCTCAGTATGCTTTTATGACTGATCCCCTATAGGCTCCAGGCTGGAGGAGGTTCAGCTGCTGCCTGCATGGAGGGAGCTGCAGGAGCAGTCCCTCCCCGGAGGCTACAGGAACCAGAAGGAAAATTCCTCCACAAAACCCCAGTCCTTGGTTGGGTGAGGCTTGTTATCTGTAGGTAAGAAGTGGAAGCCATAAGTCTTCTGACCTCAACCTTTAGTAAGTACCACTCTCACAGCTCTCCGTACAGATCATAGAATGGTTTGGGTTGGAAGGGACCTTAAAGATCATCTAGTTCCAACCTCCTGCCATGGGCAGGGACACCTCCCACCAGACCAGGTTGCCCAAAGCCCCAAATCCAACCCGGCCTCGAACCAGGTTGCAGATGAATCACACAGAGTTTTATGGCTGTGCAAGATGGTAAGGAGGTGTCACAGGCTCCAAAAGCAGTCTCTGGAAGTTGATTTGAAGTTTACTCGATGACATTCCACAATTTCTCTGCGAACCTGAATTGATTTGAAGCAGCACAGAGGAAGAGCTCAAAGCTCCACGCAGGGTCCAAGTACTAATTGCTGAAGGCTGTGCCTAATCGTTTCTGTGCTGTTAATGTGATCAGGTAAATAAAAACAAATAAAAATAGGGAGATTTAGTAAAGCATCCCTCAGTGCTGTCCAGTGGCTATATTACAGCTAACAGGAGAGAAAATAAAGGATGTATAGCTGTGATTCCAAAGGGATATGAACTGCCTTGGCTTGGTAAGGGTAGACTGAGAGAAACTGTCATTTTGATGCAGCACGTTTCCAGCAAACGAGGAAGGGACTAAAATATGACAACGCATCCAAGATTTTTGTTGTTGTTGTTTTAAACCAAAAAAACCCCAAACAAAGAAAAAACAACCAAGAAAACCACCAAACCAAACCAACTCAAAAAACCACCCAACCTTTCTGTCTCCCTTATGAGTTCTTGGCACAGACATGAGAACCATGGAGTTCTACCCTCAAATTAAAAAGTGGCAAATTCTAGGAAGCTGAGGCCAACAACATAGCAAAATTGATAAGGACTGGACTTCTTTTTAAATAGTCAATAATAAAACCCAGATGTATCCTAATTAATATAAAACCTATACGAATATTTATATTATTATTATTAAAGCCTGGAAGGGCAGCGTTTCTTGTGATCTAGGTCTTAGACCAATATTCAGCCTCATAAGCCACCTAGAAAAGCATGTTTGGGTTCTGACCATCCAACTACTTACCCGTTCTTCAGCAGTTTTTACTGTTTAACTTCTAATGGCCACAAAAAAAAAAAAAAGAAAAGAGAAAATTATAGGAGGGTCTCCCAGGCAAATGAGCATCTAAGTTGTGATTTGAGGACTGATCCTTTGCATTAACATCTCCGTGTGTTTCTCAGATCCAAATGGGCAACAAAAGTCCTGTTTACTTCAGGATAAGCATGGTGTTTTCAAGTATGCTCCCAGGAGGCTTAATACTCCAAAACCAAGACAGACACTCTTTGGATTTTTAAATTTTTTTTTTAAATTAAGCATCACTTGAGCTGAGGGCCGTGTAGCGTTCCTGAAACGATACTTATAATTAGCCTCTAGCCTCAAAATGGGAACTGGAAATGCTTTGATAAATGAATTGTAAAGGCCAGCCAGCTAGTTTCGTTGTGAGTTGTGGAAACACATCTGTATCCTGTGCTGACATGCTATTTTGCTTTGCTGCAAACCACACAAGTCTGCATCCAGAGAGGACAACATATTAGTCATCGCGAGTGTCCTCGCGCAGCCCCTTTACAACCCTCGCTGCCTGAAATCACGGACACCCTCTCGCCTCTTCCAGGCTGTCGGTTACCTCTTACCAACTCTTGCTGCTCCACCGAGATTGCCCGTCAGATCCAGTCCCTGGATTTACAAGCAAGCCCTGTTCAGCATCTACAGTAGCCAAAGCATTCATCGCTAGAAGAAGGGCTCGGTACGAGACTGAGGGTATCTGGGAACCATTACAAAAAGGCTCAGTCCCGCACAAATAGCATTGCCTGGGAGGCTGAAAGCAGAAGGTTGCTTTGGAACACCACAACTGACTACACTGCATTTACTTTGTCCTGGATTTTCCTAAAATCTTGCCTGTTCATAGACTGGAATGACTGAGACAGGTCTATTTTAAGACAGCTCACGTCAGGATGGCCAAGTGTCAAGAATTCTTGGTGGACATCTACAGTGACAGAATCACCACGGGGATGGAAGGGACCTCTGGAGATCGTCTAGTCCAACCCCCCTGCCAAAGCAGGTCCACCCAGAGCAGGTTGCACAGGAACATGTCCAGGCAGGTTTTGGAAGTCTCCAGAGAAGGAGACTCCACCACCTCCCTGGGCAGCCTCTGCCAGGGCTCTGCCACCCTCAAAGGAAAAGAAGTTCCTCCTCATGTTTAGGTGGAACTTCTTCTATTCAAGTTGGTGCCCATTTCCTCTTGTCCTGTCCCTGGGCACCACTGAAAAATGACCGGCCCCATCCTCTTGACACCCTCCCTTTAAGTATTTATAGGCATTGATCAGATCCCCCCTCAGCCTTCTCTTCTCCAGACTAAAAAGCCCCAAGTCCCTCAGCCTCTCCTCGTAAGGGAGATGCTCCGTGACACATGCCTAGGCCACGGTGCAGGCAAGAGCATCTCCTCTGAAGGAGTAAGACTTGAAAGGAAGAACTCACACAACCCACACTCCTTGATTATCCACACAACCCTGAGAACAGAGGTAGGACTGAAGTGGGTGATGGACAGGTAGCAGTGGCAGAAGTTGAGCAACAAGGGAAGAAAGGTCTCCAGGGTAAACCTCCCCTCACTTACCTACACAAAGCACACCAACAAATCACAGAACTAACTGTGCTAGGTCTGTTTTGCTTTAATCAAGGTGTGGGTTAATGAAAACTCACGCTATGGCTGTGTGGTAAACACATGCCTCCTCCTAAACAGCAAGTAATAAAGGAGCAGGGAATAAGTCACAAAGCAAACCAAAGGGGTGGCTGGAAAATGGAGAACCAAATACTCTGCCTCTGCTCAGAGTTTTTACCACTGCTTCTTACTTGCCCTGTCCTCTGGCTCCCGTAGGCTGTGCCTGTGTTTGGTGTCTCTGGATGGCAGAACTACTGAATGACTCTACAAAGTCTTTTGCTTGCAGGAGCCTGGGAAGTCCACGATACAATTCTACAAGAAAAGCTATACCATCACAACAATCATTGCACAGACGCAGGAGAAAGTCCCAAACACCAAGGGCTTCACTAAGCCTCAGGGGGTGCTCCTCTAGCACCCCAAATTCAGGAGACAACAGTGGGATGTGAAGTCTGGCTGCCCTGGAAGAGGCGTCCAGCAGCAGCAGTTCTGCTGGGCGGAAGAAGGAGGTGAGGACTGGCTCCAGCTCCTCTCCATAGAGGCAGGACCGGCCCAGGGAGCTGAGAGAACATTTTCTGCTACAGGCTTCCCCCCTGCCCCACCGACATGGTCTGAGGGTACTGTTGGGCAAGTGTGGCCAGTGCTTCCTCCTGCGAGTCCCTGGCAGGGCACAGCCACTGTGTCCTGCTCCAACTTGGCCATCACCAGGTCCAACCAGAGCCTCTGACACTGACTCGCCACCGCTGCGGGACAGTACACGAGAAACAGAAAGGCCTATTTTTCTCAGCAGCACACATCCAGCCCTAGGCTGACACGTTGAGAGGGAAAACCTGCGCTGCAAAAAGCGCAAACCGATGAGAGAGGATAAATGACTACTCAAAGTTAAAATTCAGGCTGCAATTCCATAATGAAATAGTCAAGCCAAATTGCGGATAATAGGCAGGGCTACATCATAAAAAGTTCTCTGTAGGGATGACTAAATAGTGCTGTCACATAGTTATCTGCTTAAATCAGCAACATCTGATGCTCCTGATCCACTGTGGTTGTTTGCAGACTCGAGCAGCAGATGATTCAAAAGCAAGTTCTCCCTTTGTTAAAACTATCCCACTTTATAAATTAATTGCATTTAATCACATGATCAAAGTCAGACTTTCTGTCGCTGATGAAAACCCAGGCAGTTTAGTTATTACATTTCACAGCTCATGCTACTTCAAACTACCGAAACATTTAAAAGCAGAAAGCATTTTGCCAGTCTTCAGAGACCCAGGGTCCGATTTAACCACACCCTTCCAATAAAAAGTACAAGTCAAACCAAGCTTTCACAAAGTTAGAAGCAAACTAGATCTGTGTTTCTTTGTCAAATATCCAGCACTCTGCAGAAATCCAGGCGAAAAACGCGCCTGCACCACCGCTCCATTCGCTGCTTTGTCTTCCACGTAACGCCCACATAATAGTCTTTATTATTCTAGTGAGGACATTACACGTCTTTGAAAGAGTCTCAATTTCAAGGACACTCTTCGGAGTGTTTTATTTGCTTTAGCAGCGCTTGTTACTTTTGCTCGACTTTGTGCAAATGAAGCTGAAGTTATGCGAGAATACTTCCTCTTGTTCAAGGACAGAAATGTCAACATAAAATCACCCTCTGGTCCCAGAGAAAGAACTGTCTGCCAATTTTGCGCTGGGCCAACTGTTGGGACGCTGGAGTACAGGAGAAAAACAAGCAAATGAGGACTGAAGTGAGCTCACAAGGAAAGTATTCTGCCCTGAGGGATGTTTACCTCCTAAATGTGGCTTATAGGCTCTTTTACAAATACTGCTCAGACTCAGCAAGATAGAGGGGCAGTGAGATTATGTGCAGCAACAATGATTTCACTTTTGTGGGTACACAAGTCTCTCTCTGTTGTTAAAACATGTATTCAAACATATAGCTCATCTGCAACCATTTACAAACACGCACATGTAACAGAGGGTATAGAAATCCTGAGACCAGCAGCCCCTTCTCTCTCTTGCACACATTTGTTGGTTTGTTTTTTATAAAACTCTTACAGATCTTTTTATTTAGCTTCAAGCGCAGCTTTGCTAAGAGTGAGTGAGAATATTTGGAAGAATGAGATTTATTTAAAAATTAAATTGCTATGAGGTGTGTCTCTGCTCTTAACTGTTATTAGATTTGAATAAATTCTAGTTTTACAGTTACAATCCATGTGGTTAAAATTGGCACAGTGTTGGTCCAGGCATTGAGAACCATTTCAGCCCAGTTCACAGAAAAATACATGTGTGCCAGCAAATGAAGGATTCCATATTATTAGTAGAACAGCAGCTAAAAAAAGGAAAAGGTAATAATCACAAGTAAAAAGTCCACATTGCAGCTATTTTAAGGATTTTTTTTTTTATGAACAACTTTGTGGCACAGTTCTTCCAAGTTGCTAGGGTGATTGGAGGCAGGGGGTGTGCGTGTGGGGGGGGTTGTTTTGTTTTAAGACTCAAACACTCAATGGCTCGAATTCTTCCAGCAAAGTCAACCCCACCTTTTAAAACTGGCAGAAAGACCATCACAATAAACACTGAATATGCATTTTCACCTTTCCCCAAAACACTAGACAGCGTTTCTTACCTATTTGGTCCTCTGGAATCAGCGATTCGATTGGGGGATCGAGTTCGGAGCTTTGGGACAAATAGTTCTTGACTTGGGTCATGAACTGCCGAATCGTTTGCAGCATGTCGGTGCTTGAAACGTGGCACTCCTTGTTTTCCTGGAGAAAGCTGATATAGTCCTGAACAAGGCATCCAAAATAAGTGCGTTTGTCCCGGGACATCTCCGCAATTTTCTTAATCATCCTCTTTTCAGGGGTCATGAAGGAACTGAAAACTCCACTGACTTTCCGTAGCTGAGATTTCACAATCTTGGGGAGAACAAACGAACTGTTTCTTTTCTTCTTGGGCTTCAAGGGGGGTGCCATGCTCTCTTGGTCGCTTTCCCCCTCAAAATCCTCCAGGCTGCTGTTGGTGTCCCCCTCATAGCCGAAGAGCGGCATGCTCCGATCGAAGTCCAGCGAGTCGGACGAGGAGGTGGAAATGCTCATGTCGCTCAGCCTCTGCCTGCCTCCATTCCAGGGGACGTGTGACTCAGAGCCGCCGGTAGCTGCCGTCTTTTTGGCGGCTGCCGGGGCCGGCTCGGGCAGGGCTGCTTCACCTGGCACGCCGGCGGCTTCGGGGGCACGCAGCGAGGTGCCACCGGGGCGAGTCAGCGCCGCGTTCTTGGAGCCACCTTCCAGCTCCGAGCAAACGGCCTGCTTCTTCAGCCGAGGAGGCGGAATGGGGGCTGGTTTATTCCGCAGCAAATCCAAGCCTCTCTCTTTCTTATGGTTGACCGTTTCTGGCATGCTCGCCTGCTTTATAGTCCTGGAAAGCTGCGGGCTCGTCAGGATGCTATTAATAGAAGGAGGTGGCGGGCGGGGTGGGGGGGAGCGAGGCCTGGCTGTGCCATTCGCGTCTTGAGTTCTGGGGCTCTGCCTTTTCAGACTTCCACTGACATCCTGGCTGTGCACTTTTAAGAAGAGAGGATTAATGAAGCACAGCGCTCCGTTGGTCTGGCTGCACTCCAGCTCCGAAGGCGTTCTGGTTCGTATAGAATGCACTCCATTTATAAGGCAGAGCTGCCGGGAGTCTTTAGAGGCGCTATCCAGAGGCACGGGCTTACGGGGAGGTGAAGAATGCGGGGGGTTGCTGTTAGCTGGGGAGCTCCAAAAGTCTAAAAAAAAATAAAAATCATCATTATGTTAATGTAAGAATGCAAAACGGCATGCAGATGGCTTTCAGAACACTCAGCTGAACATCACCAGTTTCAAGTATTAAGGCCTTTAGACAAGTTTTATTAATTCAAGGTGGGGGGGAAACAACCCTCCAAGTGAACCTCTTAAAGCACCACCAGCGTAACTGCATGCTACACTCCTGGGACTTCTCTTTCTCATTTATAAATATCACGACCAACGCATAGCTTCAAATCAGCACGCTGAACTAACCTTAAAAATAAACTGAGAACGAAAGAAAGGAGTGGAGACTGTAACCCAGTAATTCTTACCAACTTGAGACCAAAATGAACACAAACTACTCCCCTAGCTTCTCACTCAGGAGAAATAAAGCCTAGATTCTCAGCTGGTATTAATAAGCTCATTCCATTAAAGACAACAGCTAGGCTGATTTATACCAGCTGATGGCCACTTATAGCAACTCAACAAAAAATTTTAGTTTGGTTCCTTCCGATAGTGAAGGAATGATGCTACAAATGCTACAAAGCTCAGGCTTTGCTGTGGTGTGTGCACACACAATCTTTAGCCGCGCAGGCCAAGTGCTCCTCTCTCTTTAAGAGCGCTGGCCTGCAGCCCTGCCTTTACAACGGTGACACAGTTTGCCTGAGGTTTTAGACTCCCAGCAGGGCATAAACAGACCGATTCTGCAGCCCCGCACCAGCGGTGTGGAAAACCTGTGCTAAATCAGCAAGTTCCAGCCAGCCAAACCTCTGCGACCGGCTGCAGCCTCCGCACGCGTCCCAGCAGAGCCTCACCATGTTCCTGAAACTGAGTCAGCGGTAAAGCCCATCAGCAGCTCCTGAAGGTATGAAAATTGAAACCAGACAAGCCCTGGAATACCGGAGGAGGGAGATTTTGCTGAAATTTGCCAGTCTTGACACGGCCTCTTTTTCTGTAGTCTCAAGATGCCACATTTGGGCTGTTGAGCGATGTCACCTGGGCCCAATTACGTGAATGTCAAGCAGTCCACGAGAGGAAATGGCTCCTGGTGATATGCTGCTGCCAGGGAACACATGTGGGCACAGACATATTTCTCTACATAGTCACACAATGCTGCTGTTTTTGTCCTGCTCCGTGACTTCACATCCTGCCTGCGGATCCCTCACCAGGCTGGCCAGCGTGCCTGGCACACGGGCTGCTGTAAACACACACGATGTAAGCACCGCTGCGGGTGAAACACAAGAGAGACCGAGAGGGAGAAATCTCATGTTCAGCACGTGACACCTGACAGGTTGGCAACAGCCTTGGCACCTTTACCACCAGGCTCTTCCTGATGTGGTTTGTTGACCTGCCTTGTGCAGTTCTCCCTCTGAGCCTACAGCCCACCAGAGCTCTGAAAGGAGCAACAAACCTCCACGTTCAGGAGTTTTGTGCCTATGTGTTGCTTAAGGAAAGCTCATGCTCAACAGGAAGGGCCCTTGGGAATTTAAGGCATCTCTTGGGTGCACAGCGTTGAAGGGCTGCTGACTTCCTGGTGTATTCTCTTTTGCACATGGACACCTAGAACTCTATCAAAATCTAAGCTTTGTTGTCTGGTTTCTGCTCACAGAAACCGTGATCTTAATTTGGTGTATAGAGGTAATTCATCCCAAATACACCAACCACACAGTCAGACACTCATCCGTCAGTCTCCTCCTCAGCTTTTAAATGTGTTATCTTAAAGACACAACGCACACAACGTAGACAAAGATTGTTCAAGAGCAAGACTAACTCTCCAGCAAGCAGGCCATGGTGCTCTCAGATACTGAGGACAAAGCCAGTGTGGTTCATCTGGAAAGCTCGCTCAACATCACCACTATCATCTCCTGTGGAGAAACTCACTTAATGTTACTTTAAGGCTTCCAAGTGTCACTGGGAGATGGTCTTCGCTGCACTGTATCCCAATCACACCCTTTTTTTTTTTTTTCCCCCCAACCAAACATCTAATTAACAGTTCCACGTTTGCCTTCATTGCCACGAAAATCCACACCTTCATCTAATTATCTAAACTTGCAGATGAGCAGCACAGAAGTCATTTGTCTCCTCTCTGCAACAAGACACTTACTTGCATCGCTACTGCAGCAAAACAAAATGCAAAGCAGCGCAATACTTCCCTGTGTGTGGCTTTGCTGCAAAGTCCCAAATAGTTCTAGACGACTCATGATTTACTCTGATTTAGCATGGATCCGTTTCTAAAGCAAAGATGATTCAAAAAAAAAAAATCTACTGGGACAAAGACTGCCGACAGTCAACCCTTCCTTCCTGCAAAAGGAAATGAGGCCATCAGCACTTTGTAGGAGTTGCTCAAGGATTCATCTGGGTGGAGCTCATGGTTCAAACCCCTTGCCAGGCTTCGAGTCTCCTGCAAGCTCAAGGTACGTTCTACGATGAGCCTGTATTGGGTTATAGCAGCCAAGTGATGCAAGGCTATGTTCTTGCATTTTCCTTTCTTATTTTAAACATTTCACCAAACCAATGCGCGTGGATACACTCTGCAGATCCTATGCATGCACTCCTCCTTTTTTCACTATGCTACTGCATTCTAAGATCACATGTCAATCTGAACAGAAGTTTTCTTAACAGTGAACCTCAGCTCCTACACTCTCCTGGCAACTCCAGCAAATCATCAAGCCAGTACCTGCTACATGCGCTCACAGCTGACATTAGTCCGTGGAGGGGAAGCTCCATCAAACTAAGGATTTTAAGACTTGCTTTGGCCAAGGGCTGTACAGAGAGGGGAGAGAAGAAGGAAGGAAGGAAACAGCACTAACAAAAATATCACAGAAGGAAGGAAGAGCCCCAAGGTCACCATTTGGCAAGTACAAGATTTGGCCCTCCCCATGGGAGAAGCTGCTTTTCTAAATGAAATCTGTATCATCACTGATCAATATGAACTATTTACTGATGCAGGGTATATTTCTTCAAGCTTTTAGCAACGCTACATCTACGTAGAGATCTACTTACTCAGTCCAAGCTGAGCAATCTCTTCAAGCTCAGCTTCTGTCTTTGCTGCAGCAATAGCATGAGGCAACTTCAGGGTGAATGGAAGGACATCCCTGTTGTCAAAAAGAAAAGCAATTATGGTTTTCATGACAACATCCATAGTTTTAAAAGCATTTGTTCTCAATACTGGCAGTAGCTGAGGTCTGACTCTTATTTTCTTCTTGAGCTGTGGCAGGTAGCAAGAGCCTTAAACACACAGCACACAGTGAAGCATTACCAACCCTAGGCCTCCTTTACATCAGGAAGTGAAGTGCAAACACCAGTCAAGTCCCCAGGACTCTCTTTAGGTTCATTTTCCACAATATTTTCTGTCATTACATCAGCATCTTTTACACCTGGTCTTTTACAAGCATACCAGTGAGGGGCAGAGGTGTTATCTGCCCTTAACCTTTCAACGAAGCTTCTTATTTTCTGAATATGCTGTTGCTTGCTCTTGAATTTCAATTCCAGTTCTCATTTAAATTTTTATTCTGGGCAGCTGCCCTAAAAATTTCTAAGCTGGGATGTTTTGGTGCTACTCTGTCCTAGGCTAAAAACGTACTTAATTTAAGAAAGTCTTCATAATTTATTCTGATATGTGGTTTCTCTTCACTGCATACTAGAAGTTCAATGCATGGTTACAAAGGGAGATGCATAAATGCAGGAACAACAACATAAACCAAATCCAGTCTAAGAAGCTTTTGTACAAAGATTTTAAGGGACAAAACTACTTAACCACTTGTACATCGTATGAGTACTACCATCAACCAATACTATACCTCTTTCCTGCCCAGTTGGTACTGATACACCCTCAAACAACAGTACATGCTAAACTGCAAAATCTGTAGAAGTATCTATGTAATTAAGAGTAAATAAGAACAAATGCAGCACAGGAATCCTACGCACAACTGGTATTTTTATTTTTTTTTAAGGCTGTGAACAAGCCAACCATCTGTCGTAGCACAGACAGTTAGTGGGATTTTATCCCAAATATTCCCTATGCTGTATGTTAACTTGTTGAAAAAAAACCCCACCACTCAAATGCAAGTCAAACATACGCATGAGACTTTTTAGCTAGTGTATCAGTATTTGAAAAGACACTTTCAACATTATGCCACAGATAATCTAGACTCTAGAACACCATGGATGCAATACAAAGATAGATAACCCTTGACTCCTTACTCAAACCGACTGGGTATCTAAGGTCTTGGGACTGTTTAGTATGAGGAAGAGGAGGCTGAGGGGAGTGAAGCATTACTCTCTACATTCTCTACATTCACTCTCTACAACTACTTGAAAGGACACTGTAGAGAGGTTGGTGCTGGTCTCTTCTCACAGGTAATTAATGACAGAATGAGAGGGAATGGCTTCAAGCTCCAACAGGGTAGGTTTAGACTAAACATTAGGAAAGAATTCTTCACGGAAAGAGTGGTCGGGCATTGGAATAGGCTGCCCAGGGAGGGGGTTGAGTCCCCATCCCT
>JAHREE010153281.1:0-15297 GCA_033628505.1 Tringa tobata | reverse complement strand
CTGTGGGACCCTGTATTTCTTACCTTTCTCCCAAGTTCCTGAGATGTTGAAGTGAGCTTGGTTGAGGAAAGCAGGCTCCAATGCTGGTAAACAGCTATGATATTTCATTGCTAATCCCAGCATGGGGAGACCAATCCATTTTCCTCACTTGCGGGCAGCCAGATCCCCCAACAGGCAGGTTGGCTAACCTCCTCCTACAAGAGACTAGCATCTCCAAACAGAAGCCTATCTTCTAGCAAGAAAAACAAATTATGGTGAAACTATAACTGATTTCTCAGTTTGCAACAACAAATGCCTTAGGTACCCTTTACACAATTAATATTATAGAATTAGTGTAACAAATTCTGATGATTGAAAAAAAGAAAAAAGAAAAAAGAAGAAAGCCTACACTTAAAACTACAAGAAAAGAGTTCCAGTAGAAATAAAATATATACTCCTGTACTACAGAATTGGTGTGTAGGTGTGCTTACATGCATGCTTTACTACACTGTAGAAACTACATGTGAAAAATTGTCTAGTTTTCAAAATGCAATATACAGTGACATAGGTTTCAATAAACTTTAAGTAGCTCTGTCTAGCTTTCTACTTTTGCAACGTACAAAAAAAGAACTACTGTGTAAAAAGTATCAGGGTCTGGTCTGATTTACAGCAGTGTAAGTCAAAAAAGGATCCCAGACCAAGTCAGAAACTCAAAACAGGAATCATAGGATGTCTCCAGAGAAAAAACATCTCTATGGTTACAGTTAACAATAGTTATACATCAGAGTTATTATTTGAATTCTGGTCGAGCTTAGGCATCAGTTTAGATCTTGGTCACTTTCTACCACACACTCATAAAAACACATGCTCAGAAACAGTCACCAGACCAAAAAGAAAAAGGGAGAGCAGCAGTGAAGTGGCTTGCTGAAGGTGTGCCAGCACTGCCAGGCACTGCAGAGCTGGGAGTCAACCCCAGGACAGCCTGGGTCTCGACTAATGTTGCTGCAATCTGCCACCCCCAGCTTTGTACCACCATAACTTTCTACTTCTAGCTGGAAATCACAGAAAAACAGTATTTCTAAAGAGATTTCTCACTTTTCTGGTGGCATTCTAAGCTGGAAGTACTACTTTGTGGTTTTTTCTTCTCATCTTTCAAGTATTATTTTGATATGTTATCTTTTTGAGACCAGCTTGCTTTTACAAGTATGGAAGTTTGCAAAAATAACAAATAACCCGAAGAATATCAGCTTTAGTTTGGTGTTTAATGCAAGGAACAGTGGAAACCCTCCTGCTTGTACACACAACAAACATTTTGAGTACAGGTGGCTGCATGTTTTCCTGCATGGCTGTGTTGCCATCACTAAACATGGTAGGCTGTAGGCTGTGGTCTCACCAGTGTCCCTATCAGCCAAACATTTAAATGTTCCTCATTACCCTTTCCATAACGTTGCAAGAGACAGGAAGAGAACAGTTGGACATAATCCTAAAATATAACCTACTGCATCTATTTCAATGCCTTCAGGGAAAGATTTCTTCAGTGGGCATATGGGAGAGAAGAGTGGTTTCTCTCTCCCACATGGATGTTCCTTTCTACTTCACTCTTCTCCCCGAACAGTAAATCCTGGCAATACCAATGATTAAAAAGACAATACGAACATATGGACTTTTCTAATTGCTGTCCTGCTGCAGCTTATTAAAATAATAATACAATTTATTTATGTAGCACCTGTCTGTGAAAGTATCCCAGACACTTTAAATATAGACCAAAACACATGATAAAAATAAGTATGCACAAGAAGAAAACAGAAATCATGAAACACGATTCAAAATAATAAATATCACCAGTATGCCTTGAAAGCTGCAGTTTGATTAAAATAATCCTGTAAAGTTAACTTCCTAAAAGAACATTTTCAAGTCCCAGGAGAAAACCTTGCAACACACCAAAGCCACAAGAACAAAGATACACTCTTGTCAACTTTTGCAGTGTTAAAGCAACGCATTTTTAACTCTCAGAGGAAAAGACCCAGCAAGTGCTATTTACATTACCTTAGTGCCTCGACAGTAATAGCAGCCAGGACCAGATCTCCATTAACCTAACCACTGTGCACACATAACACACACTGAGAGGCACGGCACAAGCCCTGTGCCAGGAGGGGAGATGTCCCTGCCAATCCCCCCAGGCCTTTCACCTCAGCTGTGACAGCTCACAATGTCACACGTGGAGGTCCTAAGGAACCTCCTCTCCCAGTCGGAAATGGCTAGTGTAAAGAGTAAAAACCCATATCACACGTAACTTGTAAGCCACATATGAATGGGATGGAAGAGAAACCAGAGAGGTGTGCAACAGCACAGGACGTCAAAGCACTGATATAGGTCAAATTGCCTCTTGTCAAAGCCCCTTAAAATATAACTGACTGCATAAAATTCTGTAGTTTATTAAATAGAAATAGGCTTCTGAATACTTCTGAATACACCATCACACACAAAGCAAAAGAATTTCTTTTTACGTTATGGCTTGATATTTATGTATGTTACTGTCTTACACCAGGCATTATACCGAAGCAAATTCCCTCATGTTCCTTCCCCAGCCTTTCCACCAGCCAGACCTGTCACTTCTGAGTGACCTAGTTTTTGACAACATGATTGAACAGGTCTGTAACATGTCACTCCTGCTCCTGTAGCAAAGCGAATGAGAGGAACATCGCTGCCTATTATCAGCAGTATCAGGGGCCCAATTTTAGCAAGACATCTCTAAATGGCAACATTGGGGAAAAAAATTAAGTGCATTGCAGCTATCAGTGACCCTAAGATCTCTGTCCATAACCAGAGCAGGACCTCATGACAGCTCTCTCATAGATTTAGGCAGGTCCAACCTGCTCTGATGAGATGCAGTCCTTAGCATCCAAGCTGACAGCAGAACCACCCACAGCAGAGGCTCTGTCATCTGGTGACCTACCATACCAGAGGCTATTGAAATCTGAAAATACTGGCGAGGGCTCTTCTGTCCCTCTGTAATAAGAAAGTCATTGCTGAATGACAAGAGGGCACTACGACTCAGCTGAAGTTAGATTGAAATTCTCAGTATAAATCAATGCTCCTCATAATCAAACACTCATGAATCTGAAGAGAAAGCAAGACCTTGCTGTTTCACCAGTTTTGCAGCTTTCAGATCACTGTCCCTGTCTGAAACAAAGTTCATACAAATTAATAAAATAATCAAGATCTGTGTATTATACCTCCACTGGACTTTGATTTTCCAAAACCACAAATTTTCAGGAATAATGATAACAATTTTGTAATGTTGGTGGGAAAACAGTTCCTTGCTATTTACAGTATCATGGCAATTATTGTGCATGAGGCAGCTCACAGTCTCAGATAAGTATGACAAGACAGATAAAGAGCTCAAAAAATAAAAATAAAAATCTTTTTCACCCACATGGGGTATACCTATCTCCTGTTATACTCAGCTCTCCTTATAGCACATTTGCAGAGGTGGTCAGATCATTCAATTTAAGACATGTAACATGGGTGCCTTGCACAGGGATACAGTCTCCCAGGGAACCACTTGCAAGAATTATGTTCTAACAGAGCATAATCTACAGCACTCAGATTGAGGACACCTTTGTTATTAGGCCTGAATTCCTGAATTTGATTATTAACTAGGGCCATCTTCTTTAAATTCAACCCAAACCACAGTGCATCTAGGATGCAAAGACTGTTCAAAGATAAAGTAAAACCAAGACATAAACTTTAGCTGTTTAATTAACTTTGTCAGCAATGGCTGAACCCAGGTCAGAATGACCATTTCCCCATGTCACCCAGGAGTCAGGTGGAAAACATAGCACTGGATAGCCATGGAGAATGTGGTCTAGCCCCAGAAGAGCTGATCTGAGGGTAGATTATCATCCTTCTAACATTATCAGTGTCTGGAAGGGAGAGACTGTGTCTCCTGTCCTATTTAGCCTGGAAAAAAGACATTACAGCAGCGGAAACTTTTAAATCTATTTCTCACAAGTCTTGTTTCCATCATTTGAAGGCGATGGCATGTCTCTCTGCCCTATAGTGATGAGACAAAGATTTGTGCAGCACTTTCTCCAAACTTGAGTGTGCAATTGTATGAGTCATTTGTTTTCCAAAGTCCCCATTGTTCATGTTTCAGAAACTATTCAGTCTGAAGGATTATGTGTCCATGGTTAACAATATACTGATGTTTACTTCACAGTTTTCAACCACCCACATTTACCAACAAGAATACACACTGTGGCAGCTGTGCACAAAGCCATCATTCCCATGAGACAAATAGTATACTGCTTACTCTCAGACAAACAATATAGAAATGAGAAATGGATTTGATTTGATTTAATCTACATGATTTGCAGATTTAAGGTCCAGCTACCACCCCCCCACCCCACCCCCAAGAATAAAACTGATTGTACATCATGAAAAAAAAAATAATAATAGAAATCCAAACAGCAAGTCAGAAAGTGCAGTTCTCAGCTGGATTGTTCTCAAATCCCCAGATGCCAAACATTTTCTAGTACTAAATAAGGTAAAGCCAAATCCCCAGCTATTGTTAGTATACAGACAAGGCATTTTACAAAGGCATGCATTCGTTTCCATAGGCAGGGTCCTCAGCTGGCCATGCCCAGGCATGGGGAACTGAGGTCTCACTCACTGGACAGAGAAGCCCCATTCCCATGCCACTCAGCATCTGTAATACAGAGCATATAAAGCCTCACTAAGAGCACAAAGTGTTTCCTGTTCCTTTGCAATGCTTTCCCTCTGTACTGAACAATGTTTTGGCGATGCTCTCTGCTCATGGCCCAGTTCACAGCAGTCATGAACACAAAAAAAATAAAACCCTGAAGACCTATCAGACCCAAAACAATAATTATCTTGAAACATTTTTTAACTTTTGCTTCATTCTTTTATGTTCCAGTGCAAATAGACCAATGAAATAGAGACACAAAAATAATGCATTCATCCAGGAAGTCTCTTCCTGCAAAGGAAAAAACCCCAGGCCCAACATCAACCAATATAATTCTTACATGTAGGCTTCCAGAACAGGGGATGACTTGTAGACCAAATTCCCTAAGGATGCAGAGAAGTGGCAGCATTAATCCTTATGGTCACAACGCAACACTATGTGCTGTAAATCAATCACAGTTGATTGTTAAAAGCAGTAAAAAGTGGAGACACTCATTTCTGTACATAATTTACCATCATGAATCAAAACAGAGACTTACTGTTGCTTTTCCCCCAAGGAATAATTCCATCAAAGGGAAAGAGGACACACCTGGAACATATTTGTGATTCAGTGGTCTCAGAGCTGAGGCCAGCATGAACATCTTGTGCAGGGATAAGACAGTGGCAAGTTCTACAAAGAGAAAATAAATAAGAGGTCAAAAAAATTTAGAGCCAATTTATGCTTTACTTCTGCCACCAAAGCTATAGAACTCAGCCTGGGATATGTTCCACTTGCTCTGCAGCTCACGATCCAGAGAGATGCACAGTGGGTTATGTGCTTTCACTGCCAACATATTCTCCATTAAATTCATCCCTTGATGCATCCAACCCCAGGTTGAGCCTTGAGATGCATGAGGCCATGGAGCATCTCCATTACAGCTCCGTTACAGAAGAATGACTTCAGAACCCTCCCAACCCTGATGCTTTCTCACCTTTCTTCCCAGTCCTTGCGAGCCTCATGTCTGTGTGTGCAATATCCCTGTGGTAACTTGCAAAATGATATCATAAATAATGCAGAGAACATGCTGGTATATCTTACTTTCTCTCAGATACTCTGGGAAAAAAGAAAGCAACAATGAATGCTCCCTCACTTAGCCAAAATGACACAAAGGACTCATATTCTATCAGTGGATCTAGCCCACTGCATGTGCAGATAATTCTATAACAGCTGCCAGCTAGTTCCTAATCTGCTTTCCACAAATTAAAGACTCAGTGACCAGTGCCCCTTCTTCAAACTCCCAAAAGAGAGAAATCCATCTCTTGAAATGCTTCTAGTTCTGCTTTCAAGTTCTAACAGGGCAGAAAGTGCTCCAAAAATTACTATTCCCCAGCTCTAGGAAATAGAGAGAAGCACATCAGACAGCAGAAAATAGTCTCCCATTTCAAAGTTTCAGATCCTGGATTTTATCTTAACTTACTCTAATTACTTCATTAGATTACTCTCCACTTGTAAAACAACTACAAAATCATCTCTTCCTCTGGTATGGACAGCAATAAATAACACTTACGGAGAATGGTTATATTTTATTTTCTCATCAGAGCTTGAAAGAAACTATTATTAAGCTTAAAGATCAATGGCAGAGAGGCTCTGCAGAATTAGCAGAGATGCAATATGAATTCTCTTTTTAATCTTCAATTTCATCTGTAAATACAAGCACACAATCTAGGTGTGCATCTCATATATTGCAGCTCAGTGCTAATAAAAATATGCTGGAGAGCAATGTAATGATTAAAAAAAAACCTTTCCAAAGGTGCAAAATGACACAGAAGAATCATAATGAATTTTTACACTGCAGAGTCTTTCTTCAATTACTCAGGAGATAAGGATGACTTGAGGACTTTGTCATTCAATTGCAAATTAAAGCATCACTTCACATGCAGCAGGATCAGGCACTGAAATCACTTGTCAGGAGTTTGACACTTATAAGAGCTTCAGTGTCTGGAACACATCCTATCTTTTCCTGCCGACTTGTGTGCCTGGATGAGGCTGCTCTGTGCATTCAGCCACTGGGGCCTCAGTGCAGCTGTTCATCCAGCCAGAAATATTTTCAATAATATAGGGGGAGAAGGAAAAATAAAAGAGCATAGCTCTATCCCCATTTCCTAGGTTGGGATCAATAATTTTGCACTCAAACAAAATGATTTAAAGAACTATGATTCGTTACGGCTATCAGCTATGCTTGTTAACAAAATATTTTATGTATGCACAGAGTATTTTTTAACATCAAAGATGCCAGTTAAGGAAGGTGTCACCACTCAAGATATACAAACTGACTTTATTGGTGTGGGTTGTTTTTTGGCACAATGCCCTAGTGACTAGAGCAATTTCCACAGATCTGAGTTACTTATAAATCTTTCTCTTTCCTGGTGGGTTATTTCTCCCACGTTCAAGCCCAGTCACGTGGCTATAAACTATTCTGGAGATCGAGATGCATTCCTTCATGTCACCAGATGCCCTCCCTACGTTTTCTATAAAAAGATTTTAAATGAACTGAAACAGAAACCAAGCTCTTCCTCCATTATTGAATAAGCCTCCCACGTAACCTTTCTACCAAAGTAACCATTCTATTTTCACTCAAAAATAAATATGCAATTTTTTTCATGTAACCTGTAATGTCTTCAGCAGAAGGGGTTAAGACAATGCCACCATGAAATATACCGTTACTTGAAATTTAGGACACTATAGTGAAAACATGACACAGTCCTCAAGTCCCCTCAATCTGTGGGATTTGGGATTTGATGTTTTGACTTCTAGATTCCAGCTGACTTCTCTAATCACAATGTTCTTGGAAGAAATGAACCAAAGACATGCTCTTTTTTGATGACTTTCCTTTGTTTGTGGCCTGATAGATAAGATAGGTAGGGAAATTCATCCATGACTCTATCTCATGAATCTTAGTGAAAGCCCTGAGTCATTCTTCAGTGAGAGACAATAGTGTTTTGTTGGGTTTTTTTAATCTTTGACATCTACATCCAATACCAAGAGATCAGGCAGTTTTCAAAGTTTCTGTCTGGAGGTCTGATGTCTAACTCACCACACCTTTCACCTTTAATGGTTTCTGGCATCAAGACCAAAATTACTTTACACAACCACATTTTAAAAACTATGGAATTTAGCCATGCATTGGAACATAAATAGGAGCAGAGAAATTGTAGCCAAGTGTATCAGGACCAACAGTACAATAACATCTTTCCAATGTCAATATTAAAACGAAGCTTTTAAGATTAGAACTGAAGACCTTGGCAGAAAAACGCATTGCACTAAAAGTACTACAGACCGCTTAGTACTTAAGGAAACAGTAACTAGAACTACACCAAAGCTGTGAAGGTTTCCATCCCTAATTCCAGAAATCCTAGGGGCTGCCGACTGCAATCATGAAGTGTATGGACACAGGAAAAACAGGGTTTCATTTTTAGCAATAGAAGTTGAGTGAATTCCCGGCACATGCGTTCAGGCCCACTGACAGGTGGCTTGAAGCACAGCCCATCATTAAACTAGCAACGCACCCTCATTGGAAGTGCAGCAAGAAGAAACACCTTTTAGAAAACAAAGTACTTTTTCTCCACCCATTAGGCTTTATTCATTACGAAGAAGCACCATGCAACAGAGACAAGCAGCTTCTCCACTTCCGAAATATACATGGCTGCAGCAATCAAATTGCTCAACTACAGTGGACTCTTGACTCAGGCAAGTTAGGAATTACAAAGAGACTAAAGCAACAAGGCATTGCCCTCACCCTCTTCCCATCATCCCGCTGATATGAAATGAACACATCTGGCTTTAAACACAAGATACCTCAGTACGTGGCCTGCCCAACATCTTACAACAGCCACTGGTCATTTCCAAAACTAAGTTCTTATCAAGAAAGAAAAAAATTGGTTCAAAAAGGCATTCAGTTTCTTAACATATCAATTGACTTCACCAAATATTTTCTGTCTGGCATTTTTTGAGGTTTGACATTTTATAATAAGCTGAAATTTATCCATAAATGGCACAAGCTGATGGCCTAGTCCCTTGGCACAAGCCATCATGTCTTCCTGTACTCAGAAGCCTCTGATTTGCAGTACCCCTCAGGCATGGAAACAAAGCTCAAAAATTCACTGTACCACTCACACAGGTCAGACCTTACTGTAAGTGAGAGCTTTTATCAGCAAAGACTTTTAAAACAACTGTGCCTGAAGTTTTGACAGTTGTCATAAATTATGAGGATTCTTGCTTCCAGATAAGACTTTTCCCCAAAGCTACACTAAACATTTAATTGTCCATTGAGACTGAGTAAGGGAGAAGGAAGGGGGGAGCTGCACATCATGATGTGAGCAATGAGGAAAAAAAGAACTGAAGAATGTACAAAGCAAGGAAACTCTTAAAGTCAACCAAGTGAATAAAAATTCATGAGGCAAATATGGAATTTTGCTAGAAGGAAAGTAGGCCTCCTTTTCTCATTCCTCCTACGATGTTTGCCTTTCTGAGCCTTTTTCAGAGAAGCAGCCGGTGGTACTCCTAACAGTGCATCAGTTTTGCAAAAAGCAATTACCTGCTTTGCGACATAGTCAATCAACCACTGAGGCATCTAGCCAGAACTGTGAGAAAGAGGCTGCAACTACAATCCAGCACCGTTATTTTTACTGTTTATTCTTGCACTCCCTTTGTCCTTACTGAACGCACCACATCAAGCAGGATTCTTCTGGAGAATTACACTCAGCAACCACAATAAATATATTCACTCATCCACAGGAAGAAATCTTGCCTCCACATGATTTCAAGAGGCCTACAGAGATGAAAGGAAACAACCGATTCTCCTTCACAGGTTCTCCTGGAGGATGTAAGAAGAAGGGAAGGAAAAATAGGGAAATGTGCCTGTCATTCAAGGGAAAAATCAAAGCAATGAAAGAAAATGGAGGCATGATCAAGAAGGCTGATGCTTGCTTAGCCTGCTCCTGAGTCTCAGTGCCTGATTGAAAGTGCTGCCTGACAAAATTGCTGAACTCTTTCCAAAAAGCTTTCTGCTCTGGTGCTTTACAGAAGAGTCTTGCCTTGTGTCCAGCCAATTGGAAGAACAAATAAAAAAAAAAAAAAATTCAATTTATAGGTCATTTTGTGTCTCAAGAAAAGGATCAGAAACATGAAACAAATGTAGACATCAAATACTTTTTTCAGGTTACATTCTAGATATTATTCCAAAAGATCATTTCAGAACATCAGTTGACCTGTGAATGTTTATGATGAGAACACTCAATCAGAAATTCGATGTGAATTTCAAATAACAGATGCTATAAACTGTAAGCACAACATAGGAGAGAGTACACATAACTGACTCAGTTTCACAATAGCATGCATCTCAGACACATCTATAATCATTCTGCTTCTTAGAAAATATAAAGATGCAATTTTGAGAGCCGTGTGGGATATAAAATCAATACTTTTATTATCAGTTGTAAAAAAAAAAAATTGTCATTTGTTTGGGTTTTTTTTTAATTTATTTTCTTACTGTTAGGTAATACCTGTGAAACATTTGAAAGCATGAAAGTTGAATTATATATTTATGTATGCTGTATGCAAGGTTTTTTCCATTTATATAGATTCATCCATTATCTTGCCACCAATACTGTCCAGACTACTCTATTTATGTTGAAGTTTAGGTCCCCTTAAAAAGAATCATTTCGTAATATATAAAGCAGATCTTCTATTATATAATTAAAATAATCTACTTTTAAACGAAAAAGCCATAGCTAGGCAAACAGCTAACATAGCCCAAGAATTTCCAAGGAAGGCAGTTAATTGTGCCTATCTGTTTTGCAGTGGCCTGGGGAGAACGACTGTAGGTCTGTTTGTAAAAGCAGTTTGAAGCAAAAGGTAAAAGCAGCAGCCAGAGAAACAGTTAGGTTGCAGGGAAGAGAGGAGGCACTAAAATATCTCATCACATTTTGCACTGTATGTGAATAAAATTTTATACAAAAAATGTTATTAAGAAGTATGGCACCACTTACCTTTAAAACTCTTTAGATATCCTATAAAAATACTTTGACTCCATAATTCGTCATGCGAATTCCAAGAAAGACATATTTGCATAATTCATTCTGTAACTATTTCGTTGAAAATAATCATGCTTCCAGACTTGCATGATGCTGCAGAGGTTAGCATCAATTAGTAAACATCTAATTATCTAAACCTTTAGTCTTGTTTTGAGATATATTTCTTGGTCAGATGACTGACTCGGTGTTTTACCTCTTTTTTCTTCACTAATAACTTCACCCACTTTTTACCCCCTTTTTGTATGCAGCATGAATAAACAACATTTGTCTGAATTTGCTTCTTGGAAATGAATGACTGTATATGAAAGGTCACAAATAAGGAGTAAAAAAGGAGTCTCCCTTTTTATAAGGAGTCACATGGAAAAGATTAGAGTAATGGGTACAAGTTAATCCTGGGGAGAATCTGATCCGAGAGGAAAACTTTTCACAATGAGAACAACCAGCCATTGGAATAATCTCTCCAGGGCACTGGAGGATTCTCCAACATTGGACACTTTTAAGATTCAGCTGGACAGGGTGCTGGACTGTATTGTCTAGGCTTTTGCCAAGAAAGGTTGGATCCTTGGTGTCCCTTCCAACCTATGATTCTAGGAATCCATGATCCTAGGAAATACATTAGAAATGTTTGTGGAGACCGAACTACTTTTAATATCATTTTATACAGCTTTAGATTTCAGTTTGATGATACTAATATAGGACCTAGTATCAACACTATCCTAAAGATAAAAAATAAATAAGTTGCAAAAATATAGAATAATACTGAGAAAAGGATCTTTTGGGACAGAAATTAGTCTTGGAAATAGAAAAAAAAAAATGAAACAAAAGGCTTCTTCATGAAATAACTGTACTTTCTATCACCATTTGTGTTTGCTGGAGAATTTAGGGCAAAGGAAAAACCGTAAGTGTTGATAATAGCATGAATCTTGTCAGGATGGAAGCATATCTCTCCCCAATGCCTTGCAACAAGGTAAAGGTTGCAGAGATATAAATATATCCCTGCAAGTATTTGACACAAATATTTCATTCTAGCCATTAGTGAAGAAACAACCTGACCTATTTCCTTCAGCACTTCGCTCCCCATCTCCCCCGGCCCTCGAGGCGCTGGAATACAAAGCTATTTGCATTAACATGACTGGTACTAGTTGTTTTAATACAGACTCAAAGGACTTCAGTGAAACGTAATGACATCCAACTGCGTGCAATAAATTTATTTTCTACCTTGTTCTTGTCTGATCAGATTTTTACTCTTTCCTGGCCACACTCAAGCACACAGACAAATATTCTGTTTCAGAGCCATTTTCCTGGCCACAGCAGCAAAGCAGCTGTTGCAGATGACACACATTTTGTTCTGAGCACTTTTCCAGTCTTTCAATCTTGCGTAAGGTAAAGGAGAAAGGGAACATTCACCCTTTCAGGCGCCTGATAAATTCTCCCCAGCAAAATCAAGAACTGTGAAGAACAGAATCTACTTCAGCATTATAAAACTGGATTTAATTAACCTTTTCAGATTTTCCTGAGAGATTCCTTTGAGTTTACTTCTGGTTTGGCATTTTGTCCATTTTTATTGAACTGCTGTTTTTTCATATACTTTTTAAAAACCCAGTTCATTCTGGCTGTCTTGGGTCTTTGCCACTCATTTGCATGAAAGTAGATCTGTTCAAAGAGAGAAGTTTAACCCCAGATACTATGCAGATATTTATAGTTTAGAATAATTACTTCAGTATTTCTTTAATCCTCTAAACAGATACCTTGTTCTTACCTTTTCTTCCATGAAGGCACAGTTAAAACATTCTCAAGAATTGACTGACATTTTTGATTGGTACTACATAAATATAAGTTCTACAAGCACAAACTAATCTTTAGTTTATGAAACACTGATTATCCACTGGACATCAAATAACAGTCTGGGAAACGAGTGCAAAATATAAAGCAAACCAGGAAAAATCTAAGAAACAAATATTTAAAGTTTACCCTTTGCTGTATTGTGCTAGCTTGTCCACAGGTTTTTTATTTGTCTTTTCCAGAAAGGTTAGAAAATCTTTCAGTTCTACACAGCTGGGAAACAGTGCTTGAGGTATATACGTCAGTTTTTATCACACCAAATAAATTCTGCAATAGCCACCACTAAAGCTATTCAAACCAGCATTGATTTCCCCATGCTATCCTATAGCTCCCCCACAGGACCCCAGCACACAGCCAAGGGAAGTACAAGCAATGGAAGAATGCGCAAAGGTCTGAAAAAAGGGATGCTCCCACTTTTCCCAAGAGGCATATGTCAAATTCCTACAAACTCCCCAGCATGCTTTACTAAAGTTTTGTAGGAGCCTGAATTACACTTTGTTAGAGCCCTGTCAGCCATGACTACACAAAGTCTTGCTTTAGCTACCTTGCTGTAAAGAAGATGAAAAAGGGAGGGGGGAAATACCCCAGAACTAAGTCCAAATGAAAAATGAAATGCGTCTATCTGGATTTCAATATGTAGATATAGCTTTAGAAATATATTCAAAAGATCATACTTAAAGACAGAAGTCACTGAACTTCTGCCTCAACTAGAGAAGTCCTATCCTAACAGACAGTGAATGGTGAGTCAGTAGAGGAAGCTGCTGTGATGCCTACCAAAGGTGACTCAAACACCTTTTCCACAGAACATAATTAAACTTAATTCCTAGGCAATTAATGCAGCCAAAAGAAAGACTGGAACATGGTGATTACTCTAAGACAATGGCAAAGGCAACCTAGAAAATTAGTAAGAAGGGAATGTAAAGCCTATTTTTTCATCAAACACTAATAACAGAAGTACTGCAGTTCCCTCACACTGACTCAGTGTACCAAGCTGACTTTTGAAAATACAGACTCCTGTATGAGGAAGGTAGAATCACTAGATTAAATAACCCTGCTGGTATTACATCTACCCAGTGGAAACTAGTATGTTGATGCATTTGTTAGTGGCAAGTCATTGCTTTGATCCCAGGTGTCTGGGAATTGTGCTTCTGAATAGCATTGCAAGAGGAGTCTTTTGGAATACTTGAATATTTCTGAGCAAGAGCTGACCAACAGCTATCTGTGCTAACATCTGCTGCCTAGAATAAAATGAGATCTACATCTGAAATTTACTGAAATTTTTGAAGAAATAACCTGTCATTAATCACCAGTAAAACGGATCCTTAAAAAGATGGCATGCTCATTTGATGGCAAAACCAGAACATCTTACTTAGTTTCAAACACCATGTGAGCTGTAATTTACAGCTTCACATAACAAAATACATCAATGAAAATAGGAACTAAAACCCCAAACTGACACAATTATTTACCAGTTTTGCTCTCAATTATGGTGCAAGAGAAATGTGTTTTTTAAATTAAAGTATGGTGCAACAGATTATTTTAGTTTCCTGTAGATTTCATTGCAAAATAAATTATCCAGTAACAAGAGGATAATGAACAAAAATATCCCTATTTATTAAAAAAGCCTCACAACACAACACCAACAATTAAGGTCATAGTAGAGAATACTGCTAAGGACACTGCAGTGAATAGTCTCCTACAGTCCTGATCAAAATCTAAGAATTCCACTTACGTGCAGCTACTTTGGAAATTGAAGTCACCCAGCCTTAGTAACCACAGAATCAAGCAAGATAACTACTTGTTCTTCTTCCACAGTTGTTACATATCAATCCCTTACTCTGGTGTATATAACGGAAAACAGCTAATGCATCCTTGGAAATAGATCCTACATTTGCATATTCCAATAGAGGAACTGAAGTTGTGTCAAACAGATAGGGCATGCTCTGCTTCACATGAGGTGGTGCGTGCAATATCCTGAACCACTGTAGTTCTGGTAAGGGAGCTTAGGCACCCAACTCCCTAAGCCCCTTCTAAAATATTCAGTTTAAAATCTTCTACAGCATAATTGTCTCGCTTATTCCACTTAACTGGGCTTGCTTCTTTATTAGAATTGGAAAATGAGCAAATAGAGCTCTCAGCATGGATATACAGCAATGTTTTAGTTTTGTCCTGGAGCAGAAGTTCCCTCAAGGTAGGAGCTACCTTCAGCTCTCATTAAACAGCAACATGAGCTAGGAGTGTATGGCATCCTGCATATGGCATGTGAGCAACAGTCAGACTGCCATTTATTTTTTTATTTATTACAATTTCACAGTACCTGTAATAATGCTAATAAACACACAGAAAATTCATGTTTCTCTTCAGATAACACTGGAGAGCATCCAAAGAAAGAAATTAAAGTGTGTGAAGCCTTTGCAGAGACAGAAGTAATTACATCTGGCTGTGGAAGATTTTGACATCTGGGAAGGACTTAACTATAAAAAAGTATTGTGTATGGAAATAATTTTAAAACCACCCACGGAAGCTGGTATGTTTTTATTCAGAAGATAAAAACACTAAGTCTTTTTGTCTGATTGAAAGTACATTTAGCCAAAATAAAAGAATTTTTTCATGAACTTATGTAGTACCTATAGTCTGCATACACACAAAATCTTGCAACAGAAAACATCCAGGGATAAATCATTTTGAGCAATCAAT
>JAHREE010153211.1:0-11494 GCA_033628505.1 Tringa tobata | reverse complement strand
TTCTATTTCTACAGGCGTATCAGAAGCAAACAGAAGACAAGGAAAAATGTGAGCCTGCTGCTGATTGTAATTTCTTTCTACTCTGGCCTTTCCAAGCCAAGAAGCATTTTCTATATTTATTTATATTGTCATATTTATATGACATATTTATATTGTCATATTGTTATATTTATTTATATTGTCAATCACCACCAGACATGGAAAATATAAAAATCTATGCACTCCTTTAAAAGTTACCACTTTAAATTAATGGCTTTCATGTTTAAATTCTAGATAGATAAAGAAAAGCATTTTAGCTTATTTATCTGTTTTTCCTGGAACTTAGAAAATATTAATTAGCATTATTTAGAAATACAACTTTCTCAACCCTTGAATGCTAATGTTGCACAACCAAAGCAGAGAAAGCTTATCCAAAGCAGTTAAAAAAGCACATACAGATGGTGAAGTTTCAAAACCATTAAAGTCAATGATAATTTTTGAAATCACATCTCTGCTTCCAGTAAAATCATTATTTCCATCACAGGTGTGAAACATTGGTTATAATGACAGAGGAAAATGAAAGCATCACTTTGGGTACTTGAAAAGGAACCACAGCTTGATGAAGGAGGTCTTGGTAAAAGAGTATTTATATTAATAGAGGGATTTCTGTAAGAATATTTAATTCAGAATAAAATATGATTTTTTCTAAGCAGATAAAACTATAAATAATATTTAATAATTTGTCAGGCACCATCTTGAGCTTCTAAACTGTGCTACCAGGAATAGAAATAATGTTTCTTAGGCAAAATACATATTTTGAAAATATGGTCTTTCAAAGCCAAGATGTTTCTGAAGTCATGCTGATCATTTGTGATATTATGTTCTTGACTTTAAAGATGGGGTCTCTTACATATTTCAGAAACAGGCAAGCTCAACTGGAAACCTGACCTCTGAGTCCCAAATAGTCTTTTCAAAACAAAATGCTCAAAAGGTTTGGATCTTTTTCCAAGGAACAACATAAGCAAAATGCCAAAATTCAATAAAAACAAACAAAAAAACCAACCCACCTACCCCCCCACACCACCATACACACACACCCCCACACACCCCAAACAGATTCTGGTACCCTGCACAGTATATGGGCTAAGATTTTAAAGAAGAAAACACAAACACATTTTTGTAGGAAATGCAAAGCAAGGACAAAGCTAGCTTATACATAGCTAACTCAGTTACAAAAAGTGAAAGATAGCTAATGGCACATTTTGCCTTCACAAAAAACATTCATGAATATATTAGCTACATGGTATAGCAGAGTCATGATATATTCACCAACCTAAAAAAAAAAGCATGATTCCTCAGGAGAATACTTACATTTACTCCAAAATATTATCATTTAATTCTAAAGACCACAAAAACAGATGTTTTCTAAATTGGTACAGCTTTCTTACGTCATCTGTTACTAATGGTTTTAAATCTATATTTGTCTGGTTGGAATCTCTTTTCCTCGCTTGTCAGATGATCCCAAACATTACAAAACCACATGACGGCAGCAGATCATTTTAGAAACAGCTATTGCCAAGCAAGGAGGAGACCTTTTTAAAAAAAAATGTAATATCATTATCCTTCAAATGCTGAAGAGGAGAGAAGTAATTACAAGAAATGTTTAAAATTACATTGACAGAAATAACATTTCAGGGTAAACAATGATATGAAAATGGAATATGAATTTGGAAAATGAACCTGCATGTATTTCGAGGTTTTCTAACCTGCTCTGGACAATAGCTGATGGTGGAGCTGATCAAAGCACAGCATTACTTCCCCATTCACAAGGAGAAACTGCAAGGATATCATAGAATCATAAAATAGTTTGGGTTGGAGGCGACCTCCAAAGATCATCTAGTCCAATCCCCTCTGCCATGAGCAGGGACATTTTCAAGTAGATCAGGTTGCTCAGAGCTCCGGCGAACCTGACCTTGCATGTTTCCAGGGACGGGGCATCTACCACCTCTCTGGGCAACCTGGTCGAGTGTTTCACCATTTCACTCACCATTCAGAGATTGGATGAAAAAGATAAAGTCTAAATAAATTGCTGATTTCTGTATTGCTTTCTGCCCTGTGGCAGGGAAAGACTGAAGGAGGCAAGCTGGTCTTCTGCTAACATTTCAGTATCTAGGGAACTGAGATACTGTGTAAAAACTAAATTCCTAGCTCTCTTGGTCCCTTAAATGACTCTGAGGCATTAAACTCCATAAAATACAGAAATACAAACGCTACCATCAAAAGAAATTTTACAAGTAACTTTTCAATTATGCTCTTGTAATAAAGTTGTTCTTAATAATTGTATTACAGTATTGTAACCTTTCAGTATCAATTATATTTGGCATTTTAAAAAAATGGGCTGCTGATGTAATACGGTAATGTCACATTCTGTGACAGATGGATTGGTTCCACAGTAGTTTGTTCACCCTCTGTTACACAACTTATTTGAAAACAAATATTTTATTTTACCTAACCTGAATAGATAGAAACTAGACATTCATGGATACTCTGGCTCTGTCAGTTCTCTTAAAGCATGTCTAATTCACCCATTTTCACTTTAAGAACAACATAAAAGAAAGAAAAACAAATTAATTACTGAAGTACTGGTCTGCCAAGTGAAGAATACAGCAAAAGAACGGATAGTCCACAATAAAAACAATCTTGGTACATTCTATATGCAAAAAACATATCGAGAAAAGTACTGAAGTAAATGAAACAGATCATTCAAACCGTTTTACATAAAAATTTAGCTACCAGCATTCCAATAACACCAGTATGTTTTTCCTCCTCATTAGAAATTTTATCATCATCTCCTTTGAGCCAGGCTTGTTCATCTTTTTACTACTTTTGATGACATCACACACACTAGTAATTTTCATGCTAAAATGCAAACCTACCTAATATAGCTCTTGCTAGTAGCAATTTGTAAACTGTAGTGCAAACTATAAGTTTATGTAAGACAAACAAAGCATACAAATATTAGCCTGCCCTTCAGTGACAAAATGAGGTATTTCTCCATGTCAAGCAAAATTTTTTCATTTCTGATTAACTATACAACTTAATCAAGCTTCTCATCAGAACATGACAAAATTTAAGAAAAACAGGTCATAGGTGTTCTTATGCGGCAAGGAATAATAAAAAAGAAGTTCTAGAAATTTATTTTTTTAAATATTGGGAGAAACATACGTGGAAGGTAAAGATTCTCTTTTTTTTTGGAAAGGGGTTTTAGAGCTTTGAAATGTATTTTTATTTGAATGGGGAAAAAAAAACAAAATGTATTTGCTCTGAAATAAACTTATGAAAACAAATATTTCAGATCCAACAACTTACTTCATTTGAAAAAATGTATTTCTGTCTTCTATTATGGAAGAGTATAATTAAATAAAAGAGTAATTAAAACAATGAAAAGTATTTTGCAGAGTGTCAAAATTGCCACCATTTCAGATATAATTTCTAATCATTTCCAGAATTATTCTAGCATAGGATTCTAGCTATATAGGCCTGAATCTAAGGTGAATTTAAAATCCTATTTTGCTAATACAGAGTAAATATTTTTATGGTATTCAAAAAATCCTAGCATTCTCCTAAAAATTACTAAAATCATAGCAAAAATAACTTGACTAACAGAATGTAGCCCATTGCTTCCTTTAGCAGTTATTTGGAAGATAACAGTTAGTCAGACTTTTGAACAGGTTTTTTGATTCTACACAATGAATAAACAAAACAGGAATGAAAGTTCCTTGCTTAAAAATGAAAGCTACGTTAGCCATACACTTTTATCAAAGCAGGCTTTCCCAGGAGTTTTGTTAAAAGGAACCTCTGACAAAGTGCAGTAGTGCCAGTCTGAAAAACTCCATTAGAGTATCTCATTCCATCGTATGTATTTACCTCGTACACACACACAGACTGACTTCTTGGCTTCATCTCTTAAAATTAAAGTTACCTGATTTCCAGAAGTCCTGCTCTTCTCCATCCATTGAAAGAGCACCTAGCTTTTTCTCACTCCCGCTCTACATTGTCGTATTTTCACAAGATCCTCTACCATGCGTTCATACAGGAGCAATATCAATAAAGCCTTATCCATCAAAGCACTTAAACAGTTGGTAAACTTTAAGGCTGAGATTTTCTAAGAAAATTAAAGTAACTAAATACCAGTGGACTGACATATCAAAAGACAGAGGGTGACACAGTGAAGAGTGTGCACGTTCCAGTGCTTTGTGAAATAGGAGCCCATTTCAATGTGACATTTCCTAGTTTATATTTTGGCTGATTGCAGTATAATTAGCAAAAGTAGAACACATTTTGTGATACTTCCCTTCAATTGTATGTAGCAATTACATCAGTTCCAGCACTCCACTGGACTTGTTCTGGAGGAATTAAAGAAATTAAAAAATGACTACCTCTTTTTGTCTTAATTTTTCTCTGGTTTTAAAAACATGAATTTTTCTTATGAATTCATGTTATATTTTCACAGAAAATCCAACCATACTTTAATTTCCTCAGGGATAAAGAGAGTAATTTCATTAAAAAAGGCTATTTTGCCATCAAAACACTAGCTTTTGAATTCTGATGATTTAGACACTTTAAAGCAAATCAGGTCTGAATGTTCTGTACTTGTCCAATTTATTCATAGTTTGACATTTACTGTATCTACATTTTATTTTCCTTTGCAGTCATATTCCTTTTGATTAGAAATATTCTGTGTCTTTATTGTCAAATCATGTTTGTGCCACAAAAGAAAGTAGAGCAGCAGTCAGTAACAGATTTGAAATATGTGAGCTCTGAAAACTGTGAATGATGGCTGCATAACCATTTGTTTAATCTATCTGATACACAATTAGGAACAGAGATATTCTTTTGTAATAAGCCAATTTTGGTATTCACATACTTTAATATGTATACAATAAGATGAGAATAATATTAAAATTAGACACAGTGTAATTTAGAACCAAAAACCAAAAATGGATTTGAGTGAATAAAATAAAATTTACAAAAATAAACCAGGATTAGAGCCCAACAATTCATTTCTGCAAGTATTTTTTTCTCTGGAAAAAATTAGGCAAAACATTATATGAAAAAATTAAGTGAGAAATTGCATTTTTCAGCCAAATTTTATTTTTGCCAGGACAGACTCACTCTAGGTATTACTTATGTTGAACAGAATATATAACAATGCACGGTGGAGGCCTGTATGCCATACACACCTTTCTATCAGCCATAGGGTAGCCATCTCAATAGTTTAGAAGGTTGCATGCCATCTACAAATCCACAACACTGAATCATTTCTGTATGGTCCTCACTGAGAACTAACTTAACATCTTGGATGTTAGATGTCTTGAATACATTTAATTAATTAAACATAACTGAAAAGTTCATTATTCTGAAGCAGAATTTATTGCTGTTATTTATACTCCTATTTAAAGATAATTAGAATCTTTGAAGCCTAATACTGGAAAATGCAGCTACAAAAATATTCACTGTCTCATAACATTGGGCAACGTCTCCCCACATTCTACATCCATACTAGATAGGTCAGGTAACAGCACTGTATACTTGAAACCTATTTTAAAATAAATCTTTATTTAAAGATAAAAATTTCCCCTTTGGGCATGTGTTCTAAAAGTGTTATCTAGGGAAGTCATAATATCAAGGACCTCTTTCTCAAAACTCCACATCTGATTGTTATGACAAAAAAATGACAAATTCTGACAAACACAGGCATTACCTTTCAATCATTTCTTGCTCTAAAGTAGTTTCCACCATATACTGACCATGGTGCTTCTATTATTATCTTGAATATTTTATATATCTGTTTTCATAAGAACTCATGTTGCAAGTTCACAGTTTATATAAAAAGATGCTGACCAAAGAGGCCAGGGACTCTGGAAATTCAGAGTAAATCTGCTGAGATTAGACTGAGGACAGCAGTGACCTCTAACATAGTATAAATGAGTAAAAGTAATAAAAATATTAACTGGAATAACCTCTGAGTGCTATTTATCCAGCATAGGCAGTCATGATATCAGGACATCTATGATCCACTCAGTTCAAGAAAACTGTCTTGAACATATTATACCTACAGTATACCTCTTGAGTCCAGCCTAAATGCTAACTGAACTAAAGAGAACTTTTCTTCAGGATGAGATCACGTTCCATTTTGAGTTGTTTTTCCCCTTGGTAATGTTTGTAAACTCCCAGAAGTGAGCTTAAACCTTGGCATGGCCTTAGAAATTAGTTCTAAAACATCACTGAAAGTGAAATAAAAGGTAAGCGCTTAAACTTTATTAAAAAGAGCAGACAGACTGTTTATTTATCTTTCCATACTCATCAATCTTTATGGCATTCTTGGGTGACTGTTCTGACATTATTAGCAATATTAGTCAAATTGAATTAATCTGAGGCATATCTGCTTTTTATTTCTTACTCAAATCACTGAATTTGGTACAACATAACTAAAGGTCCATTTCGCAAATCAAATTTACCTCTTCAACAAGTAGCATTTGATAAACTATCTTTTGTGGGAAGTTTGCTTTTAACCCTGCCTGTACAACTTCCCAGTCTCTGCCCAAAAGAACATGCTTTACTACTGTTCACCAGTCCCACTTAGCACTAAGTCATAGGTTTGGGGGATTGGTAGGTTTGGGATTACGTGCTGCTTTCTAATTACATTAAAGCTGCTCAAATGCGCCGTATCAACAGCTTTGCTTAACTTGCACCGTTTTTCACATCGTACATTCCTACAACACTTCAACAACAATTCATTCCAAAACAGTAGCCCATTTTCCATACACAACTTGTTGTAGACCTGTCTTCATGATACTAATGAATGAATCATCAGGGTTCATGAAGCACTGTGCTTTTTGGACCAGTAGGTCTTCTGCACAGAGAGCATATTTGAAATTTTCCACCCAGAACACTTCATGCTGAATTCTGCTTTCTACATACAGTTAATTTTGTGCAATCTTTCTGCATGGAACCAAATTGTGGCCCTACTTTTTCAGAATAGATCTTTATCCATGTATTTTTATACAGTACAGATACATATCTCTGGGCTCCCCAGTTCAAGAGGGACATGGAACTACTGGAGAGAGTCCAACGTAGGGCAACCAAGATGATTAAGGGATGACAGCAACTCCCTTACAAGGAAAGGCTCAAAGAGCTGGGGCTCTTTAGCCTCGAGAAGAGAAGACTGAGGGGAGACCTCATCTACGTTTACAAGTTCCTAAAGGGTGGATTGAAGGATGATGGAGCCGGACTCTTTTCAGTGGTTTCCAGCACTAGGACGAGGGGCAATGGGCATAAGCTGGAACACAGGAAGTTCCACTCAACTTTAGGGTGACAGAGCACTGGAACTGGCTGCCGAGGGAGGTCGTGGAGTACCCTTCTCTGGAGATTCTCAAGACCTGTCTTGATGCAGTCCTGAGTAATGTGCTCTAGGCAATCCTGCTTAGCAGGATCTCTAGAGGTCCCTTCCAACTCTGTCAAATCTGTGAGTCCGTAAATATATATTCATACACACACACATGCACACACAGATGCATCTAAGTGTGATTTTTATTCTGTATTAAGAAAAAATCTTATATAATTTGATGCAAAAGGGCTTGCTTGGGGATGTTGAAATATTGTTTTTAGACTTCTTATCAAACCATCTGCTTAAAATTCTAGATTCTAATTTACATCTATGAATTCATGTAGTAATCACTTGCACATTTAACTGTACTTTCCAAACAAAATACACGCAAGAAATGCCAGACACAGAAGGCTTATTAGAAATAAATAGATCATTTTGCACCTTGTCCCAAAAGGACGTTGGTTTACTTTATTTCCTTTTTTTTTTGTTATGTCAAGCTTACTATCCTGTTAGAGCATCCCCACTGTGTACTCTAAAGCATCTGAAGGAGTTGTAACAGCCAACTGGAAAGTGTGAATCAGAATTTGTTCAACAGCATACACAGTGAAATGAGTTACTACCACCAAGGAACTAGCAAGAATGACACTTTTTAATCTCAGAATCTAGACTTTCTCCTAGGGACCAAGTCATTCCAATGACTAAATATTCCAAACCAGATCATAAAACTGTAATTGCTAACCAAGAGCTTAAAAGCAGCACATTGCATGTCCTTTGGCAACCCTCAGAGCCACAGACATTAAAAAGTTAAACCAGCAGACAGAACAACACATGATAATACCCATAGATTTTTACTACTGAATATTGTTGCCCCCAATAAACCTAGAATATTACAGCACCAAACATGTCACTCGTATCCAAGCAAGTTATTCTTCATATTGGTAAAGCAGAGCAATACTGTTAAACACTAGCCAATAGAACACTAACAAGTTAAATTCTAGCCAATGCAAAAGTGAACATCATCAGTGATATAATGCATAAAGAAAGAAATCCCTGCCTTGAAAAACAATCACGTTTTGTAGGTACAATCAGGTAAATACTTCAACCAGCAAGAGAAATAACTATTCAGTATTTAACAGCAGTGAGATTTTCTGCTTTACTGAACAGTTGTGATGCATATGGACAGGCATTTTTATGTAGAAGAAGTGGAGGAAAACAAAGCAATAGTGAAATAGCTTAAGCAGGTTCAGTATGTACAGGAAGATAAATATGTCTAAGTGTATTTATATGGGAGTTAAATATGCCCAAGTAGAGACCCGGGCAAACGTAAAAAGGACACAGAGATCAGTGAAGCAGACAGAATAATAGTTAACATTTGTAGATGAACTGTGACTAGTAAGAAACAGATATGGAAATAAGAATATAATGTTAGAAATCACATTTGAAAAAAGTTACAGGTCTTCCTTGAATTTATTTTTTCCTTAAAAGCTGATCAGATCATAGAAGAAATTCTGAAAAATACTGACATTTCTCAAGAATGCAGTAGCATATTACTTTAAAAATAATTTTGAAGATTTCACACACGTTATTGATATTAAAATAAAAATTACGTACATTTAAAGTTATATGATTTTTGTAATTTCTTCTTTCATTAAAACTACTATCCTTTGTAATTCTGACATTTTATTTCCTTAAGGCACATTTTTCATATAACATTTTGAAATGTAATTATTGTGAAAATTGGAATCTCTGAAGTTAAAAAAAAAATTAATCTTTTCCTGTTATGTGTCCACAGATTGATATAATATTTTTTGCCTCCAAGCTCCTATTTTCTTCAGGGCACTATTTTTGGCTAGAGAAAATGTAGTGAAGAAAAGTGAAGTGGGCAAGAATAAGCCAAGTTATGGAATGGAGCCCATGCAGGAAGGGGTTAAACATCTGGACTGAAAAAATCAGACTCAAGATGACCAAACAGGGAGAAGACAGATGTGAAAGACATGGACAGGGCTTTGATCTAGTGAAAGATGTGCATGGCAAGGGGACTGTATTAGATGATCTTCACAGGTCCCTTCCAACCCAAACCTTTCTGTGAATCTACTGACCTATGAAAGGCAGAATTAGTGAATATGGAAGAATTAATATTTCTCATGACACATAAACTAAGGACATCAAATTCAATTATATTAGGCAAAAGGCTTAAGACAAAAAAAGAAATGCATACATAAATAAATTGTGAGACACAACAAATTTAGCTAAATAAAATTGATGGGTACTTGAGCTTCTGCAGCACATGAGATAACTTAAAATATAAGTGAGGTCTGTGTTGCCTGTACTGGGAGAAAAGCAGAGCATTCATTGCTGTTGCAAGAACCTCAGTCACAGTTTTTAAACAACACTATACTATTTTAAATGTATTATTCAAATTTAGGTTATGGTTCCTCATCCTTGCTATCTTCAAAACTTCACCAAAAGAGGTTGGCAGGGTGGGACTGTTTGCTTCTGAGAGCCTTGATAACCATTTAAGGCCTCAGGATGATGTGTGACAGAGGAGTGTTATATATATTGTGTCTTTTGCACACACAACTGAAAACACTTCATACATGGAAGGAGGAAGAAAATGAGGTAGGAAGAAAATGAAGTAATGGTTTTATGCTGGACTCAAATCATAATGAAGTGAGTCAACAAAGAAAATTAGAAACATTTTTTAAAGGAACCTAAAGAGTTGTGCATGCTGACACACACAAGTGCACAGACACAAAACCATGTTTTTAATATTTGTTTCCCAGAAGTTTATCACACGCTCATCCTTTCTCCACCCCCATCAAAATTTTTGAGAACCAGATTATTGGTTGATTTTCAAAAGCAACTTTAAATAACAATATTTATTTTCAAAATGTTTCATTTTATTTAATTCTTTATGCAGTAATTCCACGTTAAATTACTAAAACTGAAAAACTTTCTAAAATAACACATTTTAGTTGCAAATCCACAGTTCATTTTTTTTCGAGACATAGTGATATAATTATTTTATTTCTGACAAAATGGGGGAAAAGCATCTTTGCTTTAAACTAAGACCAACAGGGGAGGGAAAGGATGAGCAACAACCAAGTGAGGAAACAGTGGACCAGGCTGGCAAGTAAAAGGTGTGGGAGGTTTATTAGATACAAGAGTTCTCATAATCAACAGCACAGGACTGAAAGGAGCCCACCTCAAGTATATGCATGTAAATTTGCATTTTGGGAAACCTCACTTACCTCTCCTGGGAAATCAGCACAACTGGGAGTCTCTCTGAAGGGCCTGTAGACAAACGCAAGCGGCAAGAGGAACAAGCAGGAGGAATCAGAGATCTGCTTGCAGTTGCAGGGCAGCAGCTTACTAGGATGTTGGGGACCTGAGGTGGGGTAGCTCACACAGTGGGAGTACTGCAATGGGTGGATATGGGCTCTTTGGGAAGGACGGGCTGGAAGGGGAGGAGAAGGTGTTGCCTATTATGTGAGAGAGCAGCGGGAATACATGGAGCTCTTCTCTAGATGCACGTGGAGCCAGTGGAGAACACACGGGTCAGGACTGGTAGTCAGAGCAACATGGGTGGTGTTTTGGTGTGTCTGCTACAGACCATGTGATCAGGAATCACATAATATCTTCTTCAGACAACTGAAAGAAGCCTCACATTCACAGGCTCTGGTCCTCATGGGGGTTTAACCACCCTGATATCGGCTGGAAGTACAACACAGCAGGACACAAACAATCCAGGAGTTTTCTGGAGTGCACTGATGGTAACTTCCTGACAGAGGTGATTGAAAAGCTGACAAGGACATGTGCCTTGTTGAACCCCATATCTTCTCAAGAAAAAAATGGTTGGAGGCAGTCTTGGTAGCAGTGACCAAAAGCTGGTGGCATTCATGGATGAACAAGGATCTCTTGACAAAACTCAGATGTAAAAAGGAAGCAAACAAGAGGTGGAAGAACAGTCAGGTCACGCAAGAGGGATATGGAGACGCTGCCTTAGCATGCACAGATGGACAGGGTTAGAAAGCCCAGCTGGAGGGAACCTAGTAAGGACATAAAGGGCAACATGGGTTTCTATTTCTACAGGCGTATCAGAAGCAAACAGAAGACAAGGAAAAA
>JAHREE010153112.1:0-15226 GCA_033628505.1 Tringa tobata | reverse complement strand
AAATGTTGTACATCTAAATTTTGAACCTTTTTCCATTGCAGCTTGGATAAACATTGTAAGTCTCTCTCTCTCAGGCATGTGTGCCACATGGGAAATAATTTTGCAACTCTTTTTTAAACGCTTCCCATTTTCATCATCTCTACACCACAAGTGGACGCTGTGTCAGTGTTGGTCCTATCACAGGCATTGCACAAATGTGAAACCATCCCCATAGTCTTCTGAAAGATTGTCCTGCTGTTAACATCAAGTGTTTCTCAGCTAGAGCCTTGTACAGGGGAGCTCATGTTCAAGAGGTGCCCACCAGTATCATCATCAGGCAAAGAGGAAACCAGACAGGCAGGGATGGAAACAGGGCTAATGAGGAGTTGAAGTTATTGCTCATAAAGTATCACCAACCTTAGACCACACCTTCTGAGCCCAGGTTTTCAGGTGTACCCATCAGAGGAACGCCTCCATCACCAAGCTGCTACATACTTTGGCATGACAGACTGCTCTCTTCACCCCCATGCCCTGTGGAACAATGTTGGGGTTTTTACCTAAAAGACAGATCCTCAATGTATTCAAATAAAGTGTGCTCTAAGTGGGCTAAGAAGCACTCTACATTACCACCTGACTTCCTATTAATCTGTCCTGTGATCTAACCTTTTCCATCCAAGTTTCGGAGGCGGTTTGGTGACTCCTATGTTGTGTGTGACAGGGAAAGAGGAGAAAACAGGTTTTAGGTTGGGGACCGTTTTGTGCTGTCAGGCTATGAACAAGTAAAATATAAACACTTCTCTCCCACCTCTGTTTCCTGAGTAGAGAACCTTGAAAAAGGCCTTTGATGCCTTTCCATGATTTGGGGAACCTGAAAGTAGCCGTACCTCAAGCTTTCTTCCTTTTCCTTTCTTAATCATATTCATCTCTGCTCTGCAGGCCTTAGAGATGTACAATGAATGCTGACAGTGACTTTGGAACACAGAAATTAACATTTGTCTGACACCCTGTTAATCTGCAATGATAATCAACTGGAGTCTTTTGATCTAGTAAGCTTTGAAGGGAGATTAGCACAGGATGGACAACCCTTTTAATTGATTAAAATGATAAGCGGAGAAAGAGAGATCTGCTTCCAAAATCCTACAGCTCAGTGGCCAGAGGAGCACACACAGTATATTTTCTAAACCCCCCTAGTGACTAAGAAGTCTTGAATAATATCTCCCAAGCGCAATACTTCTCACTTTGGAAATACAAGGGGGTGCAGGTCTTGAATTGGCAGACCAAGAGGCGTAATGATGTCTAGAGCAGTTTTGTGTTCTCCTACAGGGAGAGGATCAGACAGAGCATATGTAGCAGATTAAAAGATCAGACAGCTGCTGTAGGTTTGCATGTCAGAAAATCAGCTTTGGTTGTTCAGGTCTCAGAGAAAAAAAAAAGGATGATCTATTTGCATCTCTGTGTTTAAAATATGCACCCATTAGGGCAGCCTTTTAAAATTATGTGTCAGGGAAAGAACATTCTCAGTAGCATCAGTGAGAATTACCCCTTTAGGTTTGCAATTATGCCTTTCAAAACTGTAGAGTGAATTTTAGACACACAAACAAAAAAAATTCCAGTCTGTTTTTAAAGCACTTATATTTGTCCCCTGCTGAGCAGACACATACAAAACCCCAGAACAAGTGCAAACCTAGTGTGGTGCAGACACTCCTGAGAAAGTGCCTGGTGCGCTTCTTTAGCATAAAGGTATAGGAGAGAACATTTAATTAGGGAGCACCCTGGTGGTCAATTAGTGAAAGGAAAAACTTAAACCTAATAACGTGCGCGCAGCTATGACAATGGCCACCAAAGTTACTGCTCATACAGTAAAAAGAAACATGTTTTAGGACTGTTGTTGTGCTGTGTGTCTCACTGACTATATAGCATGCACCTCCAGGACCTCTTGGCAACACACAAGTAAGAGCACGTTTATATACCACAGTGAAGAGGGAAGAACAAAGCCCTAGACTGATAGACTGACAATTTGGTGTTATTTTACATTGCTGGGGGGGGTGCTCTAGAAATACAGGACCCATTTCAGACTGAATTGCTGCGCTTTTCTAGTTGCCCAGCTCTCTGCTGTCCTTCTGGTTCGGCTCATGCCGGTAGGTGTTTTTCCCTGTGGAATTTGGAAACACTGCCAGTGGGGAGGACTCCTTGTGTGAAGTGCTGCACAAATGCACACCCCAAGGAGAGTCTGCAATTCGAAAATTACACAATTTGAGAGAAAGCACAGGTAGACACAGTGAAACGCAGGGAATAACGAGATAGTATTTGACAGAGCAACAGGCAAAAAGCTTTGCTGTTGTCAAGGGTTTAGTTTTCTGTGAAACAGTCATCTCAAAGGAGAACTAAAATGGGAGATCTGAACAAGGAAAATGAAGTGGATCTGATGTATTTATGGGTACTGTGAGAGGGAGACCTAACAAGACCACACCTGGCCATTACTGAAAGTCAACTGTTGATGTGTGATGTGATCAGGAAACAGGAGATGCAGAAGAGCATCAAAGCATCGAGTTTGGGTGGTGACCATGGGGAGTTCGTGGGAGCAAGCTGGGTTTGCCTCTGCCGGTGCGGCTAGAGATGTTGAAATAATCAGTCACAGACACCAAAAGGCTGGGGAAGAGTTACAGCCATGCAGGTGAGCCATGAAAAAAGACTGGGAGCTCTAAAGAAAGAACCTTGGATACAGTCTGATCAGGAGAGTTAAGTTAGGACCAAGGCAACTTCTCAATGGTAGCTGCCAGAAATATGTAGGGTGAGCATTAGTGTCTGTAGGGATCCCACAGGAAAACAATAAAAAAGATGGGGAAAGGAAATTCAGAGGTCTCTCTCAGCTATGTTGGCTCTGACAAGACAGCTAGATATCTGGAGGGATATGCCAGAGACACAAGTGGAGTTTTTAATTGGTGTACATTAAAACACTGGATATATAAACTGCGTCAATGGAGAGAACATCTAAATTTGTGTAAGATCATAAAAACATGAAGAGGCAAAAGAGGAAAGACCAAAGCATAGTGCTCTGTGGAAATATTTCTCTCTAAAGCCACAGTGAAGGAACCCCAGACAGACAGCAAATTTCTAAACACGCTTGTAGGCATGTTTCCCTAGGAACTTAATTCCAGACTGCGCATGCCTTTAAGCAGCAGTATTCACACTGTTTGTGCAACACTCCTATCTCCTGTGCACAGCAGCATTTTTACGAATCTGTGAGTTAGTTCTCGTTCCATTTCGTGCACCTTTGACTTGCTGTCAGTGTAATAAGTTCACCAGTCACCTGGGCGGGTATTCTCATTATTGTCTGCCTCTGCTGATCTTGTGGGCCACCACTTCTTCATGTTATGCATAATCTGGATGATAGACTGTGTGGACTGCTATGTCAGTGAGTGATGTCAGCTGATACTGTGAATGAACATCTTTACACTGTATAAATGAATACGGGCTTGCTTTCACCGGTCTGCACTAAACACCAACCCGTTGATATTGCGATTTACATTTCAGACTACGTACATACAGCAGAGAAAGGGCTTTAGTTTACCTCATCTGTTTTTGAATTAGTGTTTAAATACAGACTTTTCCTTACAAACGTTTTCTTCTCAAAAGGAGTGAGGTTGCTGGTAGTGGTCTTAAGCAAACCATGTTCACTAGAAAAGGAAGGTCAAAGGAAGCATGCCCGCCACAATGAACAAGACTGGCAAACTGGACAAACAATGGACAAGGAGAAGACAGCTACTCAACAACTTTTTTGCCTCAGTCTTCAACAGTAACCTCTCTTCTCACACGTCTTAAGTGGATGGACTGCAAGACAGGGACTAGGAGAAAAAAGTCCCTCTCAATGGAAGAGAAGATCAGGTTCGTGACCACCTGAGGAACCTGAACATACAGAAGTCTACGGCACATGACAAGATGGATCCCAAAGTCCTGAGAGAATTGGCTGATGTAGGTACCAAGCCACTCTCCATGATATCTGAAAAGTCATGGCAGTCAGGTGAAGTCCATGGTGACTGGAAAAGGGAAACATTGCACCTGTTTGGTGGAGGAGGAATTAGCTGGATGGCCACTTCCAGAAGGTAGTGATCAATGGCTCAATGTCCAGATGGACATCAGTGATGAGTGGTGTCCCGCAGGGGTCTGTTCTGGGACCAGTACTGTTCAATATCATCATCAACGACATAGGCATCAAGTTTGCAGACAACACCAAGTTGAGTGGTGAAGTTGACATGCCTGAGGGTGGGATGCCATCCAGAGGGACCTGGACAAGCTGGAGAAGTGGGCCCATATGAACCTCACGAGAACCAACAAGGCCAAGTGCAGGGTCCTGCACTTTGATGGGGGCAGCCTGTGGTATCAGTACAGGCTGGGGAAAGAAGGGATTGAGATCAGCCCCGCTGAGAAGGACTTGGGGGTACTGGTCAATGAAAAGATGGACACAGACCGACAATGTGCACTCACAGCCCAGAAGGCAAAATGTATCCTGGGCTGCATCAAAAGCAACATTGGCTAGCAGGACGATAGAGATGATTCAGCCCCTCTGCTCTGGTGAGACCCCACCTGGAGTACTGCATCCAGCTCTGGAGGCCTCAGCACAGGAAAAACATGAGAGTGCTGCAGTGAGTCCAAAAGAGAATCACAAAAATGATCAGAGGGCTGGAGCACCTCTCCTGTGAGGAGAGAGTTGGGGTTGTTCAGCCTGGAGAAGAAAAGGCTCCAGGGAGACCTTATTGCAGCCTTCCAGTGATTAAAGTGGACTTAGAAAGAAGATAGGGACAAAAGTTCTAGAAGGCTCCGTTGCAATAGGACAAGGAGTAATGGTCTTAAACTAAAAGAGGGTAGATTCAGACTAGGTCTGACTAGAACCTTTATAGGTCCCTTCCAACTCAAACTATTCTATGTGCTTCCTCCACTAATTAGATCAGTTGCTGTTTATCAGAGCATTATTCATCTTTCAGACTATCTAGCAATTATTTTATATAATTGGTTTTTAATATATTTTCAGGTATTCATGGAATGATATATCAAATATGTAACTAAAATCTACCTACTTCATCTCCTGCATGTTAGTTAGTTAAATATTAGTAGGTTGCATAACTTACTAATTTTGTAACAGTCTTATGGCACCAGCTGTTCAATATCCGATTATGCTGTTTCGTGTTTATGTTCCATCATACTTACACATTCAGATTTTTTCTCCTCATATTTATTCAACTCACGATATCTAGACTTCGTTTTTTTCAATATCTGGTTTAACCAAGCCTTTATTACTTTATAATTGATCAAACTGCTGTCTTTAAATGCCAGCATCCAGGTTGTCATCAGTTTTACCTTTTTATTTACCAGTAACCCTCTATGATTCTTAAAATGTCTCCATGTATTATTTGTGACAGCTTTTCTGACTTCTCCCATCTTTTTTGCTAGAATTATCTCACTATATCTTTAATTTTTTCTTTTCCTATAAATGTTTTCTCATTGTACATGCAGTTACCCAACCTAGTTTCATTGATACACTTCACAGTCACGTTTCTTAACAATGGACGTTGGCCCAGCTCTCTAATGATCTTCATTAGGTCCCATATTCTTATTTGTGGTAATGTAGCATCTGAGTCATCTTGATGTTTGAATTCAAAATGCCAAGAAGCTCTTGGCACTCCTTAGATTGTGTGCTGCTGAGACTAGATAAGCACGGCGAGTGTGCTTTGCTCAATTATTTGTGTTCGGTCCTAAGCTGACAACATGATTATTAATTACATTTTGCAGTATTTCAGTCCTCATCCTGCTAATTGGACTGGGATGCTAATGGCTGACCTTCTTTTTAGTCTTTTGCCCCTGAATGCGTGCCTGTTAAAAGACCACATCTGACCACTTGTGTAATTCAGTGTGTCTTGTTATTGCAGCTGCTTAATTAAGGGTCATGTCTTCATAATAAACTACATAGGCAGATTTAATTTCTCAGAATTTCATTTACTGAGGGGAACTGGGGTGGGTATTTCATTTGAATCATTTATGATTGCATCTCCTTGACAGATGTTCATAAATATCTACACCTGAACTGGAAATATTGTTATATTCTTATTACCTTCTTGCAGACAAGATTCTCAGCCTGCACACACATCTCACAGAAGCCAATTGTTTTGATTTGCTTGAAATCTTCCCTTTTTTTAATGGCTTTCTAAACATTGAAGTGGCCATATATTTGGCTTTCCCCCAACAAGAAGCCCAGGGTTTCTTTCTTCTGAGTTAACCAGCACATTGTTTACCATAAGATTTAGCTGTAGGTGAAAAGTTCATTAGATTCTCTCACTTTTGCAGTAGATTGCAAAGTTCGGCTGTTACCCATCTGTGACTTCAAGGCCCCAGGACTCGCTCAGTCTGTAAAGCTTTCCTGTAAGTCACCACCAAGACTCCAGGAGCTATTAAGCATCCTGCATATCCTTATGGGCTCCCTTTGAGATGCCGGGACAGAGAATGAGCATTCAAACACACTGGCAGAAGAGGATAAGCAACAATTTAACGTGACTGAAGTACATATTAACACCTCCTAAAACATGCCATTTTATTTCACACGGCTTAAAGTAAAAATTATCGATTAAGGCAATGGGATTTCAGAAAAGCAGTTTCAGATAATGATGTAAAATGTTTGGTATCCTGCTACTGTCACTTAATCCGGTGACTATCTAGTGTAATATATATATGTAGAAAAATCCAATAGGAAGAGATCTTTGGATTCCATCACTTTAGCTGAATACCTCTCCACTAGATAATACAGCCACACTTCATTTATTTTGCTTTACTATCTGTGCAGGGGCTCAGCTTCAAGGAGTATTTCAGAAGGTGCCTTTTCTTGAAGTGACTATGGTCAGTGTGCATTCCTCAGATTCAGATCCCTCCAACAGGGAAAATCCTAACTGAGTTTCTTTGGGCTAAGAGAAGTGCTCTAGCCATTTGGATACCAGCAAAAGATATATTGGACCTGCTTCAGTAAACTTTTTAAATGAATGTATCAGTAAAGTCTAGCTATGCTTACATAATTTTTACTATATTAGGCCTTAATCATCTCTCTGACTAGCCTTTGGCTTTCACTCATGCTTTGGAAGAAGAAAAATCTCATAGATCTTTACACCACAGAGCTTCTAAATCATGTGGGAGGCAGTTTAGGCACCAAGAACTGAGATGAGTCTGGGATGACTTCAGAGCTGCCTAAAGACTTTCAGGACTCTTGTGAGTCAGGCTCCGCTGTGAGTGAGAAGGCTTTCTTGTTCCCTCGCCTGGCAGAGTTGCTTAAAATTTGCAAAATCTAGGCAAAGAGTAGGCGTAGGGTAGGTCCTTTCCCAAAGGAACTAATAAAGCAACTCCGCGGACCTGACACGATTATGGAATTCATAGTGACACTCCCCTAAATAGAGGATGGTGGTGACCTGGAAAGGCTGAGGTTCTTGCATTGTTAGTCAACACCTCACTCAAAAAGCACGTGCACTCTTTAATTTCTAGCTAAACTTTTTATGCAAATATGACTTAGCAGTGCAGAAGGGCAAGGAACTCTTTTGTTGCTCTCTAGAACTGTGAGAACTTTATAAGAAATAACATTGCTTTCTTTTAAAATATTCTGATGACAAGACTAAAAGTAAAATACAAGTAAAAATACATTTTAATATGTTATTACCACAAATCCAGATAATCCATTAAATAAGGAAAAGCATCATGAACATCTAGAGATGAGCAGTAATTTCTAAGAGCAAGCTATAATTGGAAAGGATGTGAGGTTTATTGAGCTGGATTATTTTGAGGGTGAGAAATTTCTGTAGGGTTTACTGTTATGTGCAACCCCTCTTATTCTGAGAAACGCTGGAAGAACTGTTCCACGCAGGAAAGGTCTGTCCAAGTATGAAATCTTCATCCCACAAGCTGATCTGCGCAGGAGATGTCTCGAGCATTGACTGGGATAAGGAAGGGTTGGTGGGCATCCATTCCTGCCGCAGGAGAGCAAGGTCAGATTTCTGGGGAAGTTTTCAGGACTACCTCAAATCACCCCCCTATTCCCACTGCCAGGGAGATGCCCTTCATAGCAGCAGAAAGGCTCAGGACTCTCTTGTAACTTCAGGGATGTGGCAGCAGGGTGGCTAAGGGGCAATCGCCTTAACAGCCCTTGCTCTGCCTTCCTGCTCACGTACCTCATACTTACCAAGAAAAAGAATGGATTATTTTTATTTTTTTTTTAATGCTGGGGTCATCTTACTCAATGGCCATTACTTACCCCACACCGTATTCTTGACAAAGAGCTTTGAATAGTTCCCATCTGTAAAGTGAGGTTCCCATGCTTTTTAGTTATCAGTCTTGTTTCTGAATCTGAGACTCCCTTCTGCTTTTATCTGTGTTAATAAGTTCATTACCTCCCTTGAAATGCTGTGACCTACTGACATTTTGTTTGCCATGTAATTCTCAAGCAGTACGTCAGGACATCCCGTTGTCTGAAGAAGTGTCACAGTTTATTTAGCTGTTTCGAAGCAGAAGGACTGCTTTCTGAAGAATAGGACTCTCGAGTTTTAATTTTTTAATGTATTTTTTTAAGTCCAAATCAGACCTCATTTCCCACCGACTTAAACATTTTATAGATGCTTTTAAAATGTGTTTTCTTACTGATATTGTCCCACATCACTAATTTCCACCTCCCGAAGATCTTTTTTCTAACTTTAATGAAAGAAGAGAATAAAAAACGTCTCCTCTGTTCCTCCGCATAAAATTTCCTGACATTTTCGCTAAAGGACTTTTTCTCTACGTCATGTATCTGGCTGTATCAGGAGGCACGGGCACATGCTGGCATCTGACATTTTTGGACAGTTATGCCAACTATATATAGTAACCGAAAATGGAAACATTTTACCTGCCAGTGTGCCTCCAAACAGCCCGGTCAGCCAAAGGCTCCCAGCCCAGTGGGTGTCCCTGTGGGTTCAGGAGTAACAGTGGGACTTCAGTCCTTCCTTGGGAGAGAAGGAGGGAAGGAACGGTGCCAAGCAGGAGTGACAACAGCTTTAATTTTACTCTTATCAAGTTGGAAGGAGGATGGTGATTATTAGCTATTTACTAACAACCTGTACCTGCAGCTGGACACCAAACAGAGCTGTCCAGCTACAGAAAATAATGATTTCTCCATTCAGGCATTTCTTGAAACAAAGTGAGGAGGAAATTTCCCAGGTCACCTCTCTCATGTCAGTCAGGCAAGCTCCTTGGCTCTCTCATGCTGTAGCTTTTGGGATGCTGAAGGGAAATCCCTCACAGGTGTGAAATCGAGCATGGTGACACTCCAAAAACCCACCTGAAAGTCAGGTAAATGCATGATGGAGGTTGGCATCACAATCCCGAGACAAATATGATCAGACTTTTCATAATCACCAAAAATGCCCGGCTTCCACTGTTGACACCCAGAAAGCTTGAGATACTGGTGATCATCCAGTCCAGAAAGGCACGTCTCTTCCTTCATTTTCCAAAAGAAATCAAATGGTAATGTTTTCCATTCAGTGCTCTTTTTGCCATTTGTCTTCAGATAAATATTTGCTTCCAACAATTTATGCCCTCTCTCTGAGTTTGGGTTTGCAGCGTCTCTGAATTGGTTTCACATATGGTGTTGCAGAGGGTTTTGATAGCCACAGATGGTGATCTGCAAACATTTGAAATCTGCTTCACTATCCAAACCTTTAATACTTGTCAGTGCCCCAAGAAGAGGTAGTAAATGCCTGATGTATCTATTCAGTCATAATAAACACTGAGGATAGTGAGTTGAATGAGAATTACATAAAGAAATCTTATCCCCTGATTCTGCAGCTCCAGCAATAATATCGTGAGGAGGATCACTTCACAGCAGGTAAATTGAAGAAGAAGTTTTAGTTGGCCTTTCTGAGCTTCATATTAATTTCCTTTGTTTGATTTCAGTCAGACCTGTGTAACTAAATTACACTATTTTTGTCTTAGCATGTTACATTTTGCTGCCATTAAAAGAATACAGGGAATTTGTATATGTATTGTCCCTGAATACCAAAGTCCATCCAAAATGAAAAGAAAAAGCAGATTTATTGGGCAGATAGAACTTACTCATTTGTTAGTGCGTTTATGTAGAAATTTAAAGTTACTTGTCCCATTAGAAAAACACAGATAATTTTTATTTTCCATGTTACATGAATAGCAGTACCTAGCAGATCCCACCCTGGCTGAATCCTTCACAGACAGAGATCTGTTGAGGGGCTGAGGTGGGGAGGAGGGAAGGACAGAGACAGACCCTGCTTCAACACAATGCAGCTCAAGGAGGTATTTCAGCTGATGGCTGTGGCCCAGAACCCATCTACACAGTGACACTGTCTGGCCTTTGTTTTAAAGGTAATTCTCCGTCTGGCTGTAAGTAAAGGTAAGGACAGGGAGAAACACTACCCTCAGTACTCCTGCAGACTTTTTGAAATACGGAGTGCCATTAGCCCCAGAAGCACACCAGCACCCCAGCTCTAAAAATTGCTGGGATGACTCCATAATAAAGGGTAGATGGCAAGGTAAAGTAAAAGAAAAAGACATCATCCCCATTTTACAAATGATAAATGGAAGTCCTGTGAACACATGGGACTTGCCCAAAGTGACACAGAAAGATCCGTGCCACAACTGTGCTGTACTTCAGGTGAAGTGTGCCCAGCCCAGGCTGGGTCCCCACACTGATTTATCCACAGCCTAAAGGCGCTGAGGGTCCAATAAACCCTGGGTGGGAAGCTCCTGAGAACAAACACGTTGGAAAGATGGACAGTAAATGGAAAGTTGCTCCCACACACAGTTATCTGAAAAAGTCCAGCGTTGGGAAAAGAGACCAAGATGGAACGTAAGGCTGAGCTTAAGAAAAGCGAAGCAAATGAGGCTTAGAAGTCAAGAGCAGACTCTGGGATGGGAGGAAAGGGAAGCAGGATATAAGGATTTAATCGATCTGCCATGATTAGAGGAATGGGCAGAGAAATACAGTAAGTTTGACAGATGCAACTGGAAAGGAGAAAAGCAAAGGAGAAATAACAACGTAAAGGCGAGTATTTCCCAAGGACGAATGAAAGGGCACAATGCACATTTTGCAGTGAAAGAGGGAGCTGGATTTGTCAAGGCTGTGGGTGCAAGAAAAGGGGATGACTCCCAGAGCCGAGCCCACGGTGGGATGGGCAGCAAGGAAAGGTCTGTAACTCAGTCAGTCGTTATGCCCTGTGCTGTCCTGCCTCAGGGGAGCCTGCTCAATGGGTGCTGCGGCAGCCGTGACACCCCTTCTGCTTTCGTGTATCTGCTTTTGGATTTCTGCTTCTTTCAAGCCTGCTGGGCTGGGAGCCACAGGGAACGGTGGTGGCCAGAGAGCAGGAGAGGGGGGCAACAAGATTTGGCAAGCAGGAATGGCAGAATAAACAGGCTCATGTCTCTCACAGGCATGGTCTTCCCTCCCAGCCATCAATAACAAGCAGTTTTAATCCCCAAACTTGACAGCTTTTCTACAGTTTGCTTCAGAGCGAGTGTTTTTGCCAAGGACTCACACCTCCACATGTAGACCTCCCTTCCTAGACTTTAAATGGCTGTCCAAGGATCATGACTTCGAACATGAGTTACCGTGCAATCCAAAGCAGTATATTTTTGCAAGTAGGGGAATGAGAAGAGAGACCCAGTTTCTCTCTCACTGTACAAACTTTCAGATTTACACAGTGCAGCTTGAAACCGTAACTGTTCTAATGAGGAAAATGTGCAGTCAACTGAACATTAACTGTTTTGGACACTATTACTGTAAAAATAAATAATCAACCAAGTTTATCTCTGAATAGAAAACTCTGCAGTGGGAAGACTGACTGAATAACTGACATGATTGCTGAGGAAGAGATGGAAATAACAGTTTACAGTTCACGGGATCTCAATGGACAATCAACGTGGTAAATTAGGATGTGGCTGAAATTATAGATAAAGTAATTAAAATTAGACATGAATAATAGAACACAGTTCCTCTAGAATAGAATAGAAAATGCTGCTAGACAGAAACAGAATAATACTGTGCAAATGTACAGAGAAGTACATTTTTTTTAAGAGAAGTTCAAATTGGCAAGAGATGTGTTCAATATCTCCACTGACACTTCTCACAAGGTTATAATAGGCAGCTGTAAATTATTGTTGGAGAGGAATTTAATTTAATCGCAACTCATCCTTATGAAAAACACTTTCTGAAGCATATTTTAATGTCGATGCTAGGCTGTATTTAGATTACCTTTCAGACGAAGTCTATTCATCTCAGCTGGCCACAGTTTGACTGTACTCTCCTCTTCAGTCTGTCGCTCTCTTTTAAATTGCAGAAACAGTGTTATGAACAGAATAGCCATAAGCCCTGCTGGTCCAGCAAAGCTGCTGTTCACCACCAATGCTGGAGCTGCTTTTTACATAAAAGGAGAAAATTACAAAACCAGACAAAGTGGGGTGTTTATTTGTTCTTTCTGTTTCCCTGCAAAACTCCTCTTGGAAGCCAGTGCCAAGAATGTGATGCACTACGTAAGGCATTAGTTTGGCCTAGCAGAACGATTCCCATAATTTTAAAATCCTAAAGTGATTTTGCTGAATGAATGCAGGACTGCAACTCTGGTCAAGAAGCCTGTATGTCATTAGATTCCAAAATATAAAGGTTCAAATTCAGCAGGCTCTATAAACACGTCTGATTTCAAGGCCTGATTTCAGGCACCAATACAGGTTAGGGGTGGACCTGCTGGAGACAAGTTCCGAAGAGAAAGATCTGGGGGTCCTGGTAGACAACAAAATGACAATGAGCAAGCAGTGTGCTCTTGTGGCCAGGAAGGCCAACGGAATCCTGGGCTGCATAGGGAAGAGCTTGGCTAGTAGGTCGAGGGAGGTCATTCTTCCCCTCTGCTCTGCACTGGGGAGGCCACAACTGGAATATACTGCGTCCAGTTCTGGGCTCCCCAGTTCAAGAGGGACAGGGAACTGCTGGAGAGAGTCCAACGTAGGGCAACCAAGATGACAGAGGGATTGGAGCACCTCCCTGATGAGGAAAGGCTGAGAGAGCTGGACTCTTTAGCCTGGAGAAGAGAAGGCTGAGGGGAGACCTTATCAATGCTGACAAGGATCTAAAGGGTGGGTTGAAGGAGCAGGGAGCAGGACTCTTTTCAGTGGTTCCCAGTGAGAGGACGAGGGGCAACGTGCACAAGCTGGAACATGGAAAGTTCCACTGAAATATGAGGAAGAACTTCTTTCTGGTGAGGGTGGCAGAGCCCTGGAAGAGGCTGCCCAGGGAGGGTGTGGAGTCCCCTTCTTTGGGGATTTTTCAAGACCCGCCTGGATGCCGTCCTGAGTAACATGGTCTAACATGATCTGGGCAATCCTGCTTCAGCAGGGGAGTTGGACTAGATGATCTCTAGAGGTCCCTTCCAACTCTAAAAATTCAGGGAAATTCAGTGAAATTCAGTATGTGGACAGTATGACTGAAGTCCTGTTTTTCCAGATCTGATCTTAAGTATTTCCTCCATAATATGAATGCTGAACATTCAGGTTTTCCAAGGGTAGTTTTTTCTGCACTTAGGCACTTTGAAATTTTTCCCTTTCTCTTTGTGAGTTCAAATTCCAGTGACATGATGGAGAATACTCGTGGCATATCTAACGATTTTTAGCTGATGGGAATCTCACCTGAATTTTTTTTCTCAGGTGTGTGCATGTGCACGTTTGGAATGCAGCGGGCCTTTAGGAGAACAAGATCATACAAAACACAAGTATAAATTATGTGTTATCAAGATAATATGAACAAGATAGGAGCATTCAGTTGTTATACATTGGAAAATAGAAAAAAAAAAATGGCCTTCACTATACAGAAGATCTTTTAACATTCTCTAGTATGTCCTTTTCCAGTTGCCACACTGACACCTCTGTGAGCCTGGGACGGGCATCAAATCCTCCCTGAGAGTACCTGTGTAGGCACACGAGTGCGTGAGGGTGCTGAGCCTGCTTATCAACCCCAAGGCAAAGACAGCCCCTCTCCCTCATTTAATGGTGAAAACTGCTTCATCCTAAAAAGGAGGGTTGAACACATGGGTACACCTACCCTGTCTGCATTCTCATAACTACCCCTCACAAACCGAATCAGAGGGCGACCGGAGTGTTGGGCATCTCCAAATTTCCCTTGTTCCAAAGGTAAGTAATACTCACCAACCCTAAACTGAGGACTCTGAAGCCCATGTGGGGATGGGCTCCACTAAGTACTGCGGAGTATATGATAGCAAATTTGAGTTTTGATATAAAAGCATGATTATTCCCGTGATATATCTTTTTATCTTTCTTTCTCCTTTACTACATATATTCTGGCAAATCTTTGGGTTTTCCAGCAGTTTGCTAATGATCTGATATGTTTTAATCAATCTTGTTTTTGTTTGGTTTTTGTTTGTTTGTTTGTTATTATTATTTTTTATTGAGCTGTTTCTAATGGTTCACTATTAATTATAACATATCTAAATTTTCAATTTAAAGTAGTTTAAATTGTTGCCCAGGCTTTTCCCACAGGCAGAGGCATGCTAGTAGTGCAGCACTGGTGAATCGGATTTAATGTGCATTTTGAAACAAGCATAGCTGCAATTATGCCCAGAGAATCCCTGCCAAGTTTTTAACAGTTTATTTTTATTGTAAAAGCATCTTTTAAATACCTTTGTTTCTTCTGGGATGGATTATTGGTTTAGAGTGTTTCAAGCCAAATTTTCACTTCATATATTACCCAGTAATCAATTTATCATTAATAAAAATCACAAGTTATAGTTAAATAAAATAAAGAACTAATACCAGAGAACATGCTGGAATTAAAGGTATTTATATTTGCTATAATACATGAAGTAGTTATTATTTTTATGTTACTCCTGATATTGTAAAGTGCTATGCAAACTTTAAGTGTATCATAAAACCTAAGAACTCATTATTGCTCTATCCATATTTTATAGATGAGGAAAAGAGGGCAGAGAAATGCCCTACCCATTGCAACAGAGAAGCAAAATTAGAACTCCTGAGTGTTTTGAGACTAACAATCCATCTCTTGAGGAAACTGTCTTTGAATTTGCTTCTGTAATAAGATTCCGACTTTTTCTTCCTTCACAACGGATAGAAAAAATAGAAGGTGTGTACAATTTATTCATCATGTTGATAAATGTTGTACATCTAAATTTTGAACCTTTTTCCATTGCAGCTTGGA